>JAECUM010029195.1:0-30000 GCA_016617855.1 Megalonaias nervosa | reverse complement strand
TTAAGCTGAGGTGAAAAGTGTTTCTTTTCAATAGCCCAATGTTTCCCATCTGTCAATCCGGACAGGTGATCGCAGCTTACAACAAAAGCCATCCAAATACCTCTGATAGAGAGTCAAATATGCAACATGCATCACGGCTTCAGTTTTCTCTTTCTAGCCAACTGAGACATGCAGAAAGTTATGAACTCTTCCACTTACCTGAGTTCATACCTAATGCATTTTAAAGCTTTTTTTCGCCAAAAATGAATATTGATTTTATGTCAGCTTATAATTTTATGAGATTATTTTATTATCTTCATCATTGTAGAACAATGTTTTGCAAACCAGCGAGTGTCGACTTTATTTAGCGGGATCGTCCCTGGTGACTATTGTTATTATTATACACAAACCTCTTATATCTACACTGAGGTGTACTGGCTTATATATTACCCTTCCTTTTTTATAAAAAAAAAAAAAAAAAATCACCGAAAGGACAAACTCTACACTAGTACTTGTCAAAACTATGTACTGTCCATCACATGCCGTTACTGACCGCAATTCCAATAAATGTCACATCCGCCCGAAATAACTGATTCATGGGATTAGACGAACCATCAGGCCTAGTACTAAAACTTGCTAAGTTTTTTTTCCCACTTGTTTGTAACAAGGCATTTCACGTTTACGTCGTCTGTCAAGCTTTAGAAGAAGAGAATTTATATTCTGCAAATTGCCCTTTAATATTTCCTGCTCCATTTATGAACAATCCACCATTAAGTGGACATGGAACATGATAAATGGACATTGATACCATGAGGGATAATGATGTTTCCTCCAGATGGAAACCTTGCGTGTTACTCTGTAGAAAACATAGACATTTCATATTACACTCTGGAAAAAATTACAGAAAACGTAGTTTTAATATTGTCTGTTACCCTCTGGGAAAATTGGACACTACATATTACCTCTGGGAAAATGAAGAGAAATTTACATTTACACATTGCAGGTTATACTCTGGGAATAATTAATGGAAATTTACATTTCCACCTTGCATGCTGCTCTCTGGTAAACTTAGAGGAAACCTACTTTTAAACAAACACAGACAGCCGAGGTTCCGATATGTTACCATGTATATAGGGTAACTTATCGGAACCTTGGCTAGCGAAGATGAGAGATCTTTAACTTAGAGACAACCCACACTCACACCAGAATAACATATTATGTTCTCACAATGTCTTGATAACTTAGATATCTATCAAGCAAAAACCGTGGGAAAAAAATTAGGTGACACTGAATATTCCTTCTATTCATGGACATCATAGTAGAAGTATGTGAAACCTCTTTGTTATCTTTATTTGTATTTTTAAATTGGCCTAAAGAAATATCTGACAAACTGATTACTCATAACCACCCCCTCCCGTCAGTTGATAACTCATGACCACCCCCTCAATCGGTTATCACATTTTGTATGAAAGTGATTTTTCCAGAATCTGAAGTGAGTTTGTCTCAGACCTAAGTGTTCCCTGACGTAACTGTTACTTGTACACGTTATTCTGATAACCGTTAAGTGCCAGGATTATCTCTGACCGCTAAAATGCCCTTTTAAAATCTAAGATAATTTCTTACTTTATTTGAACCTTTAATTGAAAAATGGATAGTGTGATCCAGAGCAGGTGGCTAGGGATCCAACACATACATATATCTATCATTATATATGGGCTTTTTAATTCTACTTATTATAATAAAACTGTCAGAGTCAATCTAGAGATGCGATAAGTAGTTTTATTACATACCAAATGAATCTTGCATCTTTGATTCAATCAGTTTACAATTTTGTATCGCATACCAAGGCTGGAAATATTTTTTCGGTGCATAAATTTGGTATAATATTAATAAAAATATGTTTTATAGATGCCTTGGATAATTTGATTATTTTTTATAAGGTTTATACTTTATAAATTATTTCAAAACCAAGTGTTTCTCAATGACAAAACGCTGTGGCGTTTTCACGGGCCATCAGATTGTGAATTATTTCGATGCATTGATTTAACCAAAGAACGTTTAATTCTATTTCAATCGTATACTTTGAGAAAATGTAAAATGTTAAATAATTCCATTTCAAGGTACAGGCTATTCATCAATGATTTCTGTCATCTTTACATTACATAGACACCCCTCCATATTAACAAGAAATGAAGGGTTTACAAACACTAAGGATAAATGAGAACGAGTTATATTACCTAGAAAATCAATCCTATACCATCAACACAAAAAATACAATACAATACAATAGAGTACAATACAATACAATACAATACAATACTGTACTATACTATACTATACTATACTATACTATACTATACTATACTATACTATGCTATGCTATGATATACTATATTATACTATACCAGCAATGACGACAAAACCACACCATCAATAAAGATGGAAACACTTTACAAGGGGTAAAGAAGTGATATGAAGAGAATCAATTTAAACGATATACATACCAGAATACCCTCTCTCTGGCTAAATAAATTTACTCCAGGAAAATGTTCAAGACAAGACAACGCTCACAGGCAACTTGTGTGGATTTGAGTAAATCAAAGTTGTATTAAATACAATCGTTGGGCATAAGTTACCTTACGTTCCTTTTACCTGGTTTGTTTAGATTGTTTCTTTCAGACATTTGCTCTACCCCTCCAGTAAGAATACTCGTAATGGTGTTCTATCTTATCTGATGACCGTAGTATTAGTTGTTGACAGCAGAATGGAAAAGAAAAACTAGATCAGAGCATAATGTTTCTGTTTATTTTTATCATCTTGTCATTGCAGTTAGATAGAAAGCGGCCTCTCCGTTTCTGGATCCAATGGAAAATAGTCGATACCAAACAGTATAAAACACATGTACATGTATTTTCCTTGTATTCGGATTTATGACATATTAAATCATTTTGTTCATTTACCTGTCAAGTTTGTCATCTAAATCTATTTCTTAATTTACATATAAAAAAATAAATCGTCACTTTGTTATCTTTCATTGATAACTCTTATTGTATATAATTTTCAGATGATTTCAGTAAGTGGAATATACACGCCGTCTTGAAATACAGATATTTTGTTTTCGATATCAATAAACAGCGTATATATTAGGAATTTACTTGTACTTTCTTTAAATCTGAAAATTTTGAATCAAAGAGTTTGTGAGCTTACCGAAAGATGCTTAGAACTTACCATCTAGTTGGTTGACAGGTAATGACTTGCTTTTTACTGGATGCGTATTTCAGTATACAACACTTCTGAGATAATTACTTCAAATAATGCAAGGTATTTTCAAAACGACGATAAGTGTGTGTGCGCGCGCGCGTGTGTGTGTGTGTGTGTGTGTGTGTGTGTGTGTGTGTGTGTGTGTGTGTGTGAAAAATGCTTATAATGGTTGGAAACGTAACCGCGGAAATAACCCAGACGAGTTCCTGATTTTTGTTGCCTCCATCTTCATTGTACTCTGTATTCCTAAAGTGAGTTTAGGGTACATCGTGCCACGTGACTATATAGTAAACTTCTTGGAGCCAGCATGTGCAAAGGAGATTGTGGAAATATATTACGCCAAAACGTCCATTATTTTTGATCTTTGCATTGCGATAAGAGTCGGTTTTATTGTCATGGGAGGCTTGATTGTCTCACGAATGATGATGTATGGGATGATGAAAGGATTTCCTTATGTTTATGACGATGAAGAAAAAAATCACTTGAGAGATTAGCGGCTTACACACTTGCATGGAACTTCGGCACAGTTCGTCACGTGTACATTCCTATGTAAATACGTCGTGGTTGTCATAAACAGGTGTAAAAAAAAGATAATTTTCAGTCCTATTGCCATGTACAACTTTTGTTCATCCATTGAAATAACTTTCTGGGAATCATACCAAATGTGATAACATGTATCAATTATCTCAGAAAATATCAGTAATGTATCCTTAGTGATCGCAAGGTACACATATTATAGAATGACAAAAACAGATATAGTACTGAAATTTTACTAATGTATTACATATAAAATATATTTTCCAGAGTTTTTAGTAAATATTAGATGCCAGCTTAGTAACGAGATCTACTAAAACTTAGATACCAACCTAATAACGATAGCTACTAAAACTGGTTGCCAGATTAGTAACGAGACTGGTCATTTATGCATTTATTTTTCTGCTAGGAGGTAGAATGATTTGTCGAAGAAGTAGTAAAAAAAGGAGGTTTCTAGCTCACTAACCCCTCTTTCTTTCAAAACAAATACCAATACGCATTTTTGGGACCTCTATCTCATTTTTTAATACGACTTGGGTTAGTGAGACATAATAGCTTACACTGGCCGCGCTGTGGTTGGCTATATTGTTTTATAACTTTAGACAAAATTTCACACAACTTCTTCACCTGCCATCAAAGTCTCAACTGCAGATATCAGAAATATTTCATTATCGTGATGGTAAAGACAAAACTTTATTCCGCCACTTACTCGACGACGACATTCGAACAAATCTGTCATTGCTATTTTATTAAGCGGATATTTACTACCAACAAAAAATACTTTTGACCGATCAAGATATATTGTTATTTTAGTATATTTTTGTTGACTGATTGGATCATAAAAGTTAACAAACCTTGCAGATAACTCTTGACTTAATTGCTCAAGATAATTGAAATATTCACTGCCGTCAAATCTAACAAGCCAAAGTTTTAGTTTCTTAAACTTGCTGAAACATATTCCTGAAGTTTCATTGTTAATTTCAACTGTCAATTGTTTACCGTCAATCATGAGATTTTTAATTTTACTGTTGATGCTATCGGTTACTGTTAATTTTTCAAACAGTATTTCTTATTTTTAGACAAAATTTCATACCTTATCATCACCATACGTTTTTGATAATTTTTTAATACTTATTAATTCTCATTGGGAGAATATCTGTTAGCATACTATCAATAATACGAAACTCACATATTAAATCGTCCATATCGTATTTAACTCTGCGCAGATAAGATCGTATTTGATCAAGTAATTTTTTTTATACGTCACGCTTACTGTTTTACAAGCATTGTTTTCGTTTCATGTCGAGGCTCGATTCTTTTACACGCTGTTGAAATAGAAATACCAACACCGAATATTTTTAATAAAAACGGGTTTAATAATGCTCCGGTTGAAATTATACCAGAGCCGGTCGTTAGCAGTGGTAAATATGACATTACCCAAAGTATTCTGCTATAATACTTGTAGCATTTTTATTACACAAAAAAAGTTTTTGTGATAAAATGTATAATATTGCATCAGTACGTCAACATCTGATTTTGGAATCTCCCCTGAAACATGATTGAAATCGATTATTTGTTTTTTCATTGATGACTTTGTCATTATTTCTTTTGCGATAGATTAAAATTGTTAAACCACAGTAAAAGTTTTAGTACCAACAATTGAATCAAGAAATTCACGAAACTTATCATGGGCAGGATCAGCCAGAAAATTTCTATACTTGTCATAAACATCCGCCGAAGTATCTTTATATTTTTCATCGGTTAATGCTTCATTTTTCTTTAACCAGCTGTATGAACTAAATTTGCTATAATATTTTGCTTCACTCCCATACAACTTTGTTTCATTTACCAAACTGTTTTATTCGCCTTCTGTTTCATCGATAAACCCAATTACTAATGCGATTTCATTCCACGTAAAATTTTTAAGAACAAGATATTGTCTGATAATTGCGTATGCGGATATAAAATTTGGCAGCATTAGTCGCCGAAGTTCGTTTTTATTCGCTATGTTTTGTGAAACAAAACTAATCAGTTCGTTTAACAGTTTGCTGTAGGGTTGCGTGTATATTTTCTCAACTTCGGTGTAATAATTTCGTGCAAACAATTGTCTAGAGCGCTGGAGTGATGGCAGTGGAACATCATCTGCTTCACTGATGTCGTAGTATCAAATCTTCTTCGCAAACTTGCTGATTCAACTTCGTTGAAAAAATGTTTCTCGCTCAGCATCATCATAATCATTAACTTTCACGTTGAGGTCTTCGATTATCTTCAGCGATTTATTGATAATAATCGGATCAAATTCAAGATTATCACGTAACATCGGTTTTAATCGCATTCGAGTACGCTTTGATCATCAACGCTGCATTTGCTGATATATCGCCAACAATTTTAATCAGTGTTTGTTTATCATGGTAATACATTCCGAAATGTTTAAAAATTTCACGTTTAGAAAAACTGTCGTTTAACTTTTTGTTTCTGCTCAATTTTGCATTTTTTAATTCCGCCAATTTGTTAGACGATTATGAGCATTATCTATTCGAGCTTCTTCTGGCTTTCTTCCACCATGAGCTGGTGCTTTTATCAAATCAGATTGAATTACTGCATCTGTATTTTCCTTGTTAAGCACAAGCAATATTTTTTTTTTTAGCAAGATTTCATCTTGCTCTTGTTCTTCGCGGCAATCATCAGGATGATAGCATTTGCTTATTATGTCAAAATTTAGTATTGCGTCTTTCAGTTGTGGTCCTCGCATGTGCATAACACGAACAAAATTATCTTCGCTTTCTGGCAACGGTCTTGCTGTATTGTCTATCAAACCAAGGTGTATATTTTTTTATGTGGTTGATTTTGTTTAGCGCTTGTGATTTGTAGCTAACATCCCTTGTAGAAACATCTTTTTAGGGTTAAAAACATTATCGTAAAATTCTTTTGCAACGGTTATAACTGCTGGGTCTGTCATTATTCTACAATGTTTGATTAAATTTAAGCTTACTAAATTTTATCATCTAGTGTATACACCTGAAATGTTGTCATTCCTGGAAATGGACCTTCTGCAGCGACAACATAAATTCGAAAATACAAGTATTTAACAGTTTTCGCAGTTGGAAATGTAAAGCATTGTGTTGTTGAAGTATACGTGTTTGTTGTACTATACAATATTGCCCAGATAATATCATCGTTAGATCCTTCCAAACGCCAGTTATAGATTCGTCCGACACCAGAATTTAATCGACCGGGAAAATGAAATTGCCAAAATAGCAACTGCAACAGGACATTTGATTTTAATCCAAAAGTCTGTGGTTTCTCCGTTGATCGTCCATTCTTTGTCGCCAACAACGACAAAACTAAAAAGAAAAGCATGATTTGGGTTGCTATGTTGATGCTCTCGCAACAAACCCAATTCGGTTATCAGATGCCTTAAAAAGTGTTGGAATATACACAACATTGTTTTTAGTTTGTTTTACACCACTGCCAGAGATACTGTCGACGTAAGCTTTGTTGGTTAGGTAAGACAGATTAACTGGAATATAATTTGTTGTTATTTTGTTAACGCCCATATCTAACGGGCCCGACATAGTGTCACCGTTTAGTTTAAGGAAATTATTTTTGACAAATCTGACATTGGTTAGCCAATTATCGTTGGGTAATGTTGTATTGTCAAGTTGTTTTAACTTGTTAAGTTTTATTAACTTACCGCCCATATGAATCGAACCTGTCATTAATCCTCCAGCTAGCTTTAAGTACGAAGTAAGTGCGCCTTTTAACTGAGCGTAACTGAGAGCATTAGTATTAGTATTGGCGGTGATTTTATTGAAAGTCCAGTTACTTTTGCGTTGTTTGACAAAGCTAAATTGTCGGTCATTATATCTACGGTTTTCTTTACCGCAGCATCATAGACAGATGTTTACTTGATTGTAACCTGCTGCTTGACTCACATTAACATTTGCTCCTGATAGAGTCAGGGGAAAATCTCGTTCTAGTCCAATAATCTTTTTACCAGACATATAAATGTTTCCAGTCACTGTACCACCTGTCTTATCAAGCTTGTTGTCATCTACGTATTTCAACTGCAAATAACTCACTGCATGAGCTTCATTCAAATTTACTGGTGGATATGCAGTTTCCAACCCGATAATTTTCTTACTGGACATATCAATGTTCCAGTTACTCTTCCACCTTTCTTATCAAGCTTGCTGTCAACTACACAATTTAGCGCTTGTGTGTTGTTAACGTTTACTGGTCGGTATATTTTTTCAAGATCGAGCACTCGTTGATTTGACATTGACAAATTGCCAGTCATTGTATCGCCAGATTTTTTTTGACAAACGCGGATAGATCAACTTTACCGTCTTTTCTTAGAGTTATGTCTGCTGACACAGAACCTGTTAATGATGTTCCGAATTTCGTTAAAAGAACTCATTGTTTATTCTTAACGCCCACATAAAAATGTGTCATAAATTTCTACTGCCAAAAATTTGTATGCCAACAAATATAACAATGTCAGTATTAAATTTTGATACAGAGCGATTAGCGAAACACAAACATAACGAATTACCAGATTGCCATTATCTTATTGTTGGTCGTACATGATCTGGCTACAAACTTGCTAATGAACCTCTTGCTCAACAACTTTAACTACGATCGGGTGTATATTTACACAATTAATCCACAGCAGGACAAATACGAGCTATTAAGTGAATACAACGGTAAACGTCGCGATGAGCTTCGTGTAGGTGAAGATATATTCTTAATCAAACAACCGAAAGATTTGATTCCAATAAACGAACTTGATTCGTCTGAGCATAAAATAATTGTATTTGACGATATTCCACTAAACAACGCTGAGATGAACAAAATACGATCTTATGTTTCATTGTCACGTAACAAAAAGTGTAATTCTGTTTGTCTTGCCCAAGGTTTTTACAACGTTGATAGGTTCATACGGCGAAATACAGGATGTTTCATACTGTTTCCAGGATTGGATAATGTTGATGTTAGAAATATTGCAAACGAGCAATGCGGTGACGTATCTAAAGACAAGTTCATCAAGCTTTATCACGAGGCCACCAAAGACAAATACAACTTTTTTTGGTTTGATAAGCTTGCACGAGATCTGAAAAATGCATTAACAGATTTCTTTAGACGGACATTTACAAGTTTAAAGGGTGTGTTTTTCTGGATGAACATGAGCCAACAATCACCACAAAAATGTGTGGCGTTGTACAATAAAAATGGACAAACAGAAAATTGATTTGCTAAAAAATATTTGCTTCCACAAGAGCGGCGGTTAAAAAGAGAGTACAAGAAGAACGTCAAGGACAACTAGCTGCGGCAGAAGAAACTGCCAAACTTTTTAGACCGGTTACCTAGGCTGTATTAGGAAAACAACCAGATACATCAGCACTATCTGCTGAGGATCTATGGAAATTACAAGAGAAAGGTTTATTACCTTTACTTGGAGAAAATCAGAAAGTGGAAACAGAGACTGCATTTTAAAAAATTGTGGAACAAGCCGAAACATATAACAAATTACTTGCAAAAATAGATGATGAAAGAATGGAACAAATGGAGGAAGAAAAAGAGCTCAAACGCATGAATATAATTTACAGTTAGATTGCAAGATTATATGAAAAAGTAAGATATGGCGAGTACAGTATGTTTGATATTAGCAATAATATTACACAAAAAGTTCATGACATCAGAAATAATCCAGAAGATACTAACGAGTTAAAAGAAACCTTTTGGAAAAATACAAATTGACAATGCAGATAATGCAAAGAAATGACACCAGAAAATTTTGATAATATTATCAGATTGCATAACGGGCGTCGAAACGGTATTATTGCCGGGCTTTATCTTAAAACTATTAAAAACATATTGAGTAATGAAGAAGGGTTTACTGAGGGCAGAAAAAAAGTTAAGAACGCTAGCAAAAACTCTTGTCGAAGAGAGTGTGGAAGAAAAACGTGGTTATGGCGTTAGAGTTTTTACATCAACCGGAAATGGTCGACCGACTGATGTTACTGATATCATCAAAAGAAGCAGGAAATGTCGGTGTGGAAATCGGCAACGAAGTCATAGACATGCTTGATCATCTTCGATCAAATGGATTAATAACAAGGGGCGAATACGAAATTTTACATGGCGACTTGACTGGCTATAAAGGTAACAAGAAAATTGTATTACTATCTAGAGTGATTTTTGTTTGACGATAGTGTAAACTTTTGTATTACCAAGATAAATAAGATGATGTCAACAATGTTATTACTTGACTCTTCACAAACCACAAACGACAGCGCAAACTTTAGTGTAAACTACAATCCGCCAATCCAACTTGATCCAAATCGACAGTACGAAATTGGATTAATTTCTCTACGGCGTGGCATGCAATGGCCAATGTAAAAATGGGCATCAACGACGACTTCATGTTTAATCCAGGTGCGTGGGCATCGTTTAAAATACCACGAGGCGCGTATAACGTAACTGACCTTAACAAAACAATAAAAGAGTTGATAACAAGAAAAGGGAAGAATCGCCGATAATTTCGAGCTGACGCCAAACTATAATATGTTACGTTATAGAATTACGTTAAAAACAATTTGATAATCGATTTTTCACCAGCAACAAGTATTGCTCCATTGCTCGCGTTTGATAAAAAAAAAAACCAATACGGCTCAGTTGCATAAAAACAATAACATATGATGGAGATGTTCTGGTTAACATAACACAGGTAAATACGATTTTCATCAGCTACCCAGTTGCATCTGGTTCTTATTCAATTAAGGGCAGTCAAGGACAAATAATTTATAGCTTTTCACCAGACGTTCCACCTGGATCGCTGATGCAAGTTATTTCTCGTCAGGTGATATACTATCCTATAAACTTAGAAAATCAATTATCAAGCTTCACAATATATACAACAGATCAATCTGGACTACAGCTTTATCTTAACAATGAGATTGTTACCTATTACCTGCACCTTCAATCTGTCCAGTAAACAAAGTTTACCAATTCTACCAAACAAAGGTTCTACCAGTTCTACCAAACAAAGTTTCTAGCATACAGTCAACCAAACTAATTTTATGAGGCAACATTTAATAATCATGAAACAAAGAAACGTTTATGGAAGAAAAATCATAGGAGGTTTCTTTGGAAATATATTTTCTAAGATTGCTGAAAATATACCAGGAATCGCGCATAAAGTTACACCTATTGCAATAGACGCGTCAAAAGCATTTGCTACTGGAGCGGCATCTGCAGCCGGAACTGCGGTCGGACAAAAGATCGCCTACAAGAAAAACCCCAAAGACGATTGCAGAAGTAATTTCAATAATTGCACCAACGGCAGATACCAAACAAGCAATGATTGCAATAACCAAGAAACTGTTATCACCGCGCGGTGAAGATATAATACGAAAATTAGTAAAGAAAACAAAACCGACCAATGATATTGCTGCTTTATAGTGAGATTGATTGCTGCTTTCTAGTGTGATCGATTGCTGCTTTTTAGTGTGATTGATTTCTGCTTTCTAGTCTTTCAGACTTGTAATTTTGTGTGGTTATTACAAAATAGAAAATGTCACTTAAAAATTGTCTTGATCTTACCGAAGAATATGACACCGACGACGTCGCAACTGAATTTGAGTATGTCGAGTATCTCGATGAAAACTCAAACCAACCAAATAAAGCGGCGTCAGAACTTTTAATACACGAGACGAAGATGTGTTTCTGTTGCACACAAAGCCGTACTTGAATTCGTGGAAATATATTAGACGCAGCTGGTGGTAATATCGCAGCTGATACCGAAATTGCACTTGTTAATAACGGATGGAGCTTGTTTAGAAGCGCTCGATACCAGTAACCAATCAAACCGTAGAAGATATTTCAATGCACTTGCCTGTTGCAAGCACAATTCTTAACATTGTATCGTTCAGCGATGATTATTCACGATCAGTGGCAACAAACATGATGTGGTTTAAAGATACTGAACTGGCGAATCTGTTTCAATCGAATTTCGAACTGGTGCTGGTGCTCTCGCAGCAAATAACAATAATCTTATTAGTGATGCAGTTGGTAATATCGCCGGGCAAATTGGTGAAGCAATAAGGTTAGCTGTAACAAGCTTGAGACAGCAACGATACAATGAAGGTAAAGCTAAACGAAAAGCGTTTGCAGCAGAATCTCGTCAAATAACAATGATGTTGCCGCTCAGCACAATTTTTGGATTTTGCCGCGATTACAACAAAGTATTTCGTGGACTAAAACATACGCTTATTCTTGATCGAGCAGAACAAAATGATTGATTCGAATTGGTGGAGCCAACGCACAGTTTGTAATTTATAGACTCGCGCTGTGGATGCCAAGAATTTTTCCATCAATCAGTAAAACAATAGAACTTGAATCAATGCTAACCGCGTACACGATAAAAAAATATTTCCAGCAAAATAAAATATACTTTACTGCAGTTCCCAATACGACCGAATACACTTGGCGTTTAACAACCGCACCAAGTGAGCAATTGCCAAGACATTTGTTTGGTGTATTTCAGCGGCATGAGCGTGGTAACAGTCAAGAGCAAAACAATGCCGTATTTGATAACGCTGATGTTAGACGAATCTTTGCCAGAATAAACTCGAAACAATATCCTAAACGAGAAATCGAATGCAACTTTGCCCCAAACGCTAATAGAAACGTTACTCGAGCATATATATACTTGATGGAAGCTTAGCAAAAATACCAGGATGCGGATAGCGGATCTCAAATTTGTATTGAAGAATTTCGAACATTATATCCAATCTTTTACTTTGACGTATCAAAGCATTCGGAAAGAGCTATTGGATTAACTGCTGATATTGAAGTTACTTGGATGCTTGGCGGTGTTTCAGCAGCAGCGCTTGACGTATACGTGCTTGTTGTCAGTGACAGATTCTTGACAACTGACAGCTGTTGCCAACGACGCGCGGTTTCTCTTAAAATATCGCCAACTAGTACAACTGGAACAGCAACAAAACTGATGTTAACACAACAACAAATCAATAAACGTAATCGAGGTAAACCGTTTGTTCTTAATCTGTCTGTTGCGCAAATAACGGTGATGGCCAACCGCTATGCGGTCGATGGCAGCTTTCTTCGGCCAGCATTAGCAACGATAGCTAGAACTGTATTACCAAAACTATTACCTGTACTTGGAACGTTAGGATTATCAGCTGTATCAGGTGCATTATCAGGAGCGACTAAAAAAACAGTGTCCGGAGACGGTATCAAACAAATTGTTTAGTACTTCGTACTAGCCGATGTTCTTCGAACTTGAGTTCTTTGAACTATCACTTTTGTCTAGCAAATAAAAATAAAAATGCCAAACAAAAAAGACAATATCAACAGATTCGAAGTCAATGAAAAAAAAGACAATCGCAAAGCGGTCGCGGACAACACGCAACCGCAAAGCAGTGAAAGAAGGATTTTTTCCTATAACTCCACTTTTAGCAGGGCTAGCCGGCAGTCTAGTTCCGAATCTGCTTGGAATCGGTCGTGGATTAATGCTGCCTGGAACAAGAAGTTAGGCGCATTAAGTAATTTCGAGACACTTCATAAACTAAAATGAGTTAAAAGTTTTCACGGAGTATTTCTAAAGACGAATTATCCAACGCACCAGCAGATGGATCGTGTGTAGTAAACATGCAAGATTTTAAAAACAGATCCGGCACTCATTGGGTAGCTGTTTACAATGATAATTACTTTGATTCATTTGGACTTCCTCCAAGTAATGTCATCAAAAAGTATATTCAACGCAAACACAAAAAATAAATTATTATTCTAACAAACTAGAGCCAGTTGGAACTTCTGCTGTGGATATTATCGTATTATGTTTGTGTGGCAGATGTCAACGTGGAGTTCTCCTAATTTTTTACGTTTAATCATACAGTTTGATAAACACCCAAGTGAGGCCAATGGCGCGTTGGCGATTAATTTCGTCCGCGATTAATTTTTGTGTAAAATGATAACAGGCGGTGAATGAAGAATTTGATAAAAAAAAAAAAAAAAAAAAAAAAAAAAAAAAAAAAAAAAAAAAAAAAAAAAAAAAAAAGAACCAGAAACAAAAAAAAAAAAAGAATAAAAAATCAGGAAATCATCTGGAGATGGTGTTCTTTGAACACTAATTTTATGTGACTGATCAAATTTTGTGTGACAAGCACGAATAAACAATGACAACGTACTGTCTCAAATGCAAAACTTAAACATCCAACACAGACGAGAAAAAAGAAAATGCAAAAAACAATAGAATGATATTAAAAAGTATCTGTGCTATTTGCGGTAAGAAGAAAAGTATGTTCCTCAAACAAGTAACTGGAAACGGAACAGAAATAGTTCCAGTCAGAGCAGAGAAAGTTATTCTTGTCGATGATTAGTATTCCAACCATTACGTTTACTCTACAGAAAAAAAAATGCCAAACAAAAAACGTTAAACAAAAAAACAAAAAAAAGTTAAACAATAATGTTTACAAAAAGTCAAACAATAATGTTTACAAAAAAGTCAAACAAAGAAATATAAAAATGAAAAGTGCAACATGTAATTGTGAATGTGATCGAGACCCAGTTCTCGAACTAGATAAAATTGTTACGTATTGACAATCCTGCAACAGCCGAGAAGTAATCGCCAGCGACATCGACATCCATAAACTTATCGTAAATTACCCAAACCCCGCGGTGGCTGGACATTGCCCGGCCACAAATACACTGGGCCTTATAATCCACTAGATAAACAGTTGGACGAGAATGACAATCCACTGCCTGGACGAGAGCCTTGCAATCAAGTTGATGCAATAGCAATGCGTCACGACATTTGTTATCGGGACAACGAACAAGATAAACATGGCTGTGATAAAATAATGCTGAACGAATTACATGATATGAAACCGGTAAATCTGCGAGAACGCACTAACCGAAAACTAGTTCAAGGATTAATTGGAACAAAGTACAAACTTGGTCTCTGAGAGACTGGGTTTGGTAAAGCCCCGCTCGGAGAGAAGACAATGCAGGAGCTTGTAACTGAATTACACCGACCTAAAAAATATGTTTCATCGACGTAAGGTTGTCGCGAATGCCGTTGATGATATCTGGGTGATAAATCATGTATATGTCAAATCTTGCTCAGTTTAATGATAATAAGAAATACTTGTTTAATGTTGTTGATGTTTTTAGCAAATACGCGTTCAGTATACCTGTTGCCGATAAAACAGGAACATCAATATCTGATGCGTTAAAACAAAGTATCATTAGCATGGAAAGGCGACCAAATAACATTTGAACTGACCACGGCGCTGCGTTTTTCAATAAAAACTTTGAATATTGTCTGAAACAAAATAACATTAAAAAATATGTTACAGATAATGAGGAAAAGAGCGTCATCGTAGAACGATTTAATCGTACTCTAAACGAAAAAATCCACAAACACCTGACAATGAAAAACACAGATATATTGATGATTTGCAAAAGATAGTATCTGATTACAACAGCACGAAACACAGAGCGATAAAAATGTCACCAAATGAAGCAGTTAAAAATCCGATACTAGCAAACGAGAATATGTACTGGTGACAACAATTTAAGATTGGAGATAAAGTTAAAATTTCTCTGACAAAGAAAATATTTGAAAAGGGATTTACTCCAAACTGGACCGAAGAAGTATTTGTCGTTGATAAAGTTTTAATGACAATTCCTGTTACGTATGCGCTAAAAGATCTAGCTGGAGAACCAGTAATTGGTAGATTTTACGAACAAGAGCTACAGAAAACAGATCAAGATGTTTTCGTTATCGAACGAGTAATAAAAAAGCGTAGCAAGAAAAGTCTGGTCATGTGGCGCGGTTACAGCGATAAGTTTAATAGTTGGGTGCCGTCTAGCAGTATTCAGAAATAATGATTTTGTAAACCTCTTCGTATTTAAGTAAGGCCGATTTACACTTTACTGGCTTGCATAACGATATCAAATACGATTTTCGATCTAGCGCGATAACTCCGCTATTGTACATCAAGTTAAAAACCTTAACAAACACAAAATCAAATTTTATACTTTTTTGCCGACCTTGTATCGCGGTGTTCATAAACGGCTTTATCAATTGCCAGAATAATTGATTTTCCACAACACTAAAATTGAATTTCAATATTTTTTTGCAATGTGACATTTGACATCATATCGCTTAGCTGTTGATCTTCCATATGATTTTTTTTTTATCGACAACGGTGTCTATTTCTTCACCACTATCATGCGTTACAAAATCTTCACAGCTATCATGCGTTACAAGATCATCTTCGACAACTGTGGTATTTCGTTTGACAAAAATATCCTCGTATGGTGTATTGTATATATCTGCAAAACGTCTCCTAAAATCAATAATTAATTAACTTTTATCTAATTTAATAAAATAATAATTCGATCTCATGAACTAGGAACAATTGGTAATCAAAACGAACTCGAGGAAACTGTTCGACAAGCTTTCTTTTCGGAAGAGCGAGATAAGGTATATATTAACCTGACCTAGTGAATAACGGTGTTTATGACAGCGTCAAGGACAAAGTGCTTCTGACAGAAGCAGAAAAAAGAAACTGCAAGAAGATACAGTTTCTCACATAATATATGACCGAGAAGCAATTATGCTTTGGCGTCATATGTGTATTAGTCAAGAAGAACTAATAAAGATATTACAAAAGATTTAGTTATCATATCGGAAGATGATACTAGTATTGTATTTCTTTGAAAAAATTGATCTTGTTGTGCAATCTGCAACAAACTTTACTAGCATTGTATTAATGTTAAAATATCTCGCCGCAGCTGACATTCAAGACAATTTCTTTTCCACACATGTTTCAAGGTTAAACGAAACAACAGGTTTTGTTGGACACCTAAAATTAGCAATGCCTCGACTTTTATAACGTTTTCTTGCTGAGTAACCAGCTCAAGGTTTTCCAGTCGATCATCCGTCTTAATATTATATTTGTGGTCGATTACCAGCTCTGGCGGAATTAGTCCAATAAAAACTTCGAAAACAAACCTGTGGCTGTAGTAACAAATTTGTTTTCCAACACCTACCATAAAATACCCATTTATTTTTCAAACTACCTATTACCTTTTTTGTTTTTTGGTTTCGAATAATTCTTTTGTCAGAGGCTTCATATAAATCCAATACTGGATGTGGTTGAAATTGATCTTGTAAACCAAGATTTGCAATATTGTCATCGGTAACTAAACCATTAACCCAGAAAACTCTCATTTCTTCTGGAATGTCTCCAGAAAACAACGAGTAAATGAAATCTTTCCTTAGCACTTCAACACGTTCTCCACCTTCCGACTTTACGCTGATCTTACAACCAGCTGGTGTTGCCTTACCAAACGGTTCTTTGTATTTGGTATGTATCACTGACCCTAGCATGTTTCCCGCGTACATATTGTATTTCGGGTGAATGTAGTAGTTCTCCATCTCGTTTGCGCTTGGCATATCGTCATATCGTAAATTTTGTGTCATCATTACAATAAGCAATCTATCTGTTTCATTATAATTTTTGTAAATTAGAGATTTGTAAAACCTAGTATATAATGCTAAAGTTGCGCGATATTGCAAAAAAGAGCTTGACGGGAGAACCTACAAATATTGCTACCGCTTTTGCTGGTTTTGAGAGCAGCTACAAATTTGATAAACAGATCGTTCTGGCAAATTTTACCTCGACAAACGTTTTTCATCTTCTAGGGCCAACAATAAAGTTTAAGCTTGATGTGCACAAGGTTTTGAAGATCCTAGTGCAATACTACGTTATACTGCCCAAAGCACATGTTTCTGGAGATGATATTAACGAGAAAATTGCTGATACTTTCATAAGCACAAAATCCAAGCGTGTTTTGCCTGGAACAAATCTTGCCTTGCTCGCTGACCAAATACATCAGGAAATTTGGAAGAAAATAGAAGAGTTTACCGCATCAAGTTCAGGTTGGAAATTTGAGATGATTTCAGAAATTCTGTTTCATACAATGAAATATAATGTGCTTCGTGGAAGTTCATACGTTGATCTTCCGCAGAAAATAATAAACAAAAGATGATGTGTGAACGTTTAAAACTCTGACGATAGATGCTTTCAGTGGGCCATTTTTTCTGCAATGTTTCCAGCAGAAAAAACTCTGATCGTGTTAGCAAATACGTTGATCATGATTCAAGTTTAAATTTTGCAGGTATTAACGTTCCTGTTTCAGAAAATCAAATACCAAAGTTTGAAAAGCAAATCAATGTTTCTGTCAACGTATTTGGTCTTGATGAGAAAAATCAAGTATATCCCAGATATAATTCCATAAAAGTCTCACAATCAACAATAAACGTGCTGTTTTATAAAAATAATTACGTTTGGATAAAATATTTTAATGGACTTGTTGGTAAACAATACAGCAAACAAAAAATAAGTACTTCTGTTATCGCTGTTTACACGGTTGTCCTGACGAAAAAGTACTACAAAAACATCTGCAATATTGTTCGGAAGCACAACAAAAAACAATGCCTACAAAAAAGGAAAAATTCTGCAATTTACAAATCATAATCATAAAGTTAAATTGCCGTTCGTTATCCACGCTGATTTCGAATGTTTGCTTCAGCCAGTACTTGGAGTTGAAACAAGCCAAGAACAAGAAAAACACAGAACCATATTCCATGTGGAGTAGCGTATAAAATTGTTTGCTGTGTTGATCCAAGTTCGTCCAAACCAATAAAATTATATCGTGGTCCTAATCCAGCCATTTGGTTACTCAAGCAGTTGATTAGTGAAGCTGATTCTATTTTTAACCTGTTAAAAAAGAAAGTTCCATTGAAGAAGTTGACACCAGAGCAAGAAATTGATTTCGAGCAAGCAGAATTTTGTCGTACTTGTGTATTACCGCTTGAGGAAGATAAAGTACGTGATCATTGCCATTTGACCGGAAGATATCGTGGTCCTGCACAAGACATTTGTAATCTAAAATGTCATGCTCCAGATTTTATTCCTGTTATTCTTCATAATTTCCGAAGATATGACAGCCATATTATAGTATAAGCTTTTGGTGATTCGGAAATAAAGTCTCGTTTAAAACTTGATAACACAATCAAATGTATTCCGAATAATTTTGAAAAGTATATGTCGGTTACTTTGGGTAAGTTGCGTTTAATCGACAGCCTGCAGTTTATGGCGGCATCGTTGGATCAGCTTGTTCGGGGTTGCAATGAATTTTATAACCTACAAAATTGTTTTGGTGATAAAACAAGCTTAATGACAAAAAAGGAGTATTTCCTTAAGAGTATCTCGATGATTGGAGTAAGTTAGACGAAACTTCTTTACCTGATCAAAGTCAATTTTATTCGCAGCTACAAAAACGAAAACATAACCGATGACGAGTACAAATACGCTCAAGATATTTGGAATAAATTTTCGTTTAAAACTTTCCGAGATTACCATGATTTGTATCTGAAAACGGATGTACTATTGCTGGTGGATGTATTTGAAAGTTTTCGAAAAGTGAGTTATAACAATTACGGACTCGATCCTTGTTGGTATTACTCTGCTCCAGGTCTGTCGTGGGATGCTCTGCTAAAGTATAACAAGGTTAAGTTAGAATTACTAATAGACGTCGACATGTTTAACTTTATCGAAAAAGTCATCCGCGGTGGCATTAGCGCTATAGCAAAAAAGTATGCTTGTGCAAATAACAAATACATGAAAGAGTACAATCCTGAGCTTCCATCGAAATACATTATTTACCTTGACACAATAATTTGTATGGCTATGCAATGTCAGAGCCAATGCCATCTAGCGGTTTTTATTGGATCTCTCCCAGAAGATGTTTCGTATTTTGTTGAAGTAGATATTGACTATCCTAGTTCGTTGCATGATTTACACAACGACTATCCTTTCTGTGCGGAATGGATGATCATCGACTATAGTTTGTTATCTGATAATCAGCGAGGAATGGCTGGTGATAGAAAAAATTCTATGGTAAGTAAACTCGTTCCAAACCTTATGAATAAGCGAAATTATGTTTTGCATTACAAAAATCTGAAACAAGCAGTAGATGCTGGTCTTGTGTTAAGGAAAGTTCATCGTGTGTTAAAATTCAATCAGTCACCGTGGATGAGAGGTTTTATTGATTTAAACACTTCCACGAGAGCTGTAGCGACAACTGATTTCGAGAAAAACTTCTTTAAGCTTATGAACAACTCTATCTTTGGTAAGACAATGGAAAATATCAGAAAGCGAGTAAACATTGAATTCGTTAATGATATCAACCTCCGAAACAAACTTGTGTCAGACGATGATTTTGTGAGTATGAAAATTTTTAATGAAAATCTTGTTGCGATACAACGAAGAAAAACAAACTTAACGTTGAATAAGCCGAATTATTTTTGAGCTGCTATTCTAGATTTGTCAAAGTGGCTGATGTATTATTTTCACTATGGTTTTGTTAAGAAGCAGTGGCCGCCAAACAGATTATTGTTTACCGACACTGACTCGCTAGTTTATGAGATAAAATGTGAGGACGATTATCAGGATATATACGATAATCGACATCTGTTGGATTTGTCAGATTACCCTCGTGATAGTAAATTTCATGATGATTCGAATAAAAAGTAATTGGTAAATTAAAGGACGAAATGAATTCTTTTATAATGAAAACGTTTGTTGGATTGCACAGTAAAATGTATACTGTGTTGTTAGATAACAATAAAGTAACAAAAAAGCAAAAGGAATACCTCGCGGGTACGTCAAATCTCAGATGAATTTTGTTGATTTTGAATATGCACTTGATGGTGGCGCTAGTTATGTTAGGACAATGGCTATTCGAACAAATCATTATAAACTTGAAACAGATGTTATTGTAAAACGTGGATTAAGTAATTTCGATGACAAGCGTTATTGTGAAAATGGAATAGATACATTTGCGTTTGGCCTCTATAAAACAACTAATTTTGATATACTAGATTTTATCTTTTCCGACTAAGTATGAAATTTTGTCTAAAAATTACAAATAATGTTTGAAAAATTTACAGTAACCGATAGCATCAACAGTAAAATTAAAAATCTCATGATTGACAATAGACCGTTAACAGTTGAAATTAACAATGAAACTTCAGGAATATGTTTCAGCAAGTTTAAGAAACTAAAACTTTTGCTTGTTAGATTTGACGGCAGTGAATATTCCAAGTATCTAGAGCAATTAAGTCAGGAGTTATCAGCAAGGTTTCTTAACTTCCATGATCCGATCAGTCAACAAAATATACTAAAATAACAATAAATCTTGATTGGTCAAAAGTATTTTCTGTTGGTAGTAAATATCCGCTTAATAAAATAGCAATTAAAGATTTGTTCGAATGTCGTCGTCGAGTAAGTGGCAGAATAAAGTTTTGTCTTTACCATCACGATAATGAAATATCTCTGATATCTGCAGTTGAGACTTTGATGATAGGTGAAGAAGTTGTGTGAAATTTTGTCTAAAGTTATAAAATAATAAAGCCAACCACAGCGCGGCCAGTGTAAGCTATTATGTCTCACTAACCCAAGTCGTATTAAAAAATGAGATAAAGGTCTCAAAAATGCGTATTGGTATTTGTTTTGAAAGAAATTGGAGTTAATGAGTCTGAAACCTCCTTTTTTTACTACTGAAGATTCAAATATATTATAGGAAGTTCATATTTACAATATACACAGTGTATATTAGACATAATGAGTTTTGCCCTGAAATGAAAGTGTGAATATTAGATTGATAATAAAAATACAAAGAGACAAAAAACGAGTAACACAAGCCACATCTACATCACTAGTTTAATAAGTGTACCGAATTTCATTGATGTGTCCGAAACAGTGTAGGACTTTTAAGCTGGAAACAAAGCGTGGATGGATGAATGGACAGAGAAACGGACACATATAAATATTGTTATGATTAATAAAAGCACAACTGGTCTATGTGCATAAAATGTCTTGGAAATATAGATAGGATGTTTTGAGAGTTATGTTCCAGAATGAAAGTGTGAATGGAAAATGGATGAATGAACAAACGGATGAAAAATTAATAAAACTTAAGCTGAAGAACTGTGAATAGCACATAGAACGTATGTTCTTCTAGTCATATTGTAAATGGTTGTGGCATTTTTACCATGGGAACAAAAGTGTGGATAATGAAGGGATGGATGGATAGAAAACAAAGCTAATTATTAAAACTCTTGAAAAGGAAGAGTTGTGAGTAGCAAACGGCACATTTCGACCAGTAGACGAACACGTGTACAAAGTTATATGGAGACACTTTGAATGGTTTGAAAGTTATACTCCGGAAAGGAATATGCTTAGGGACAAATAGACAGATTACAGACAGACAGACAGACATATTAATGGTTATATCCTCCTCTCACTCATTCCGTATTAAACACCCGGAGTGTCGGCTGGGGCAAAAAAAGGCTTAACGTGCAAAAATAACACAACTTTGGCATATTTACCCATTGTAGAAATATGTGTATTCGGTGGAGAATTATATTGGTTTGCGACTTGTGAACTGTCGTCAACAATTCGATTTAAGGGAAATACAAACCTAGTATATGAATGAATGCTTCATAAACGTGTACATTATAGTTGTTATTTAGACGGGTTGCAGGCGCCAGCCGACACGGCAACCGGCGCCTATAATTTAATAGCATCTTATCAGTGATAGCGGAACAAGGGCAGATTGTGAAGATATCACGAGAGATAAAGAATGAAGCTTTTAAGTAGATCCAGGAGAGAGCTGAGATAATAGGAAGTCTGATTACAATGGCTTGAAAGGTAGATGTTTGATGACCTGATATTAAATGGTATTCACCCTCATTTGCTTATATATGTTCCTGTTTTGAAGACCTGAAATTCTGAAATTACAAATAAGCTAATAATAGCTAATAATTGATACCGCTCTTAAATGTATTACGACTCACTGGTATTAAACAAAATAATATAAAAGAGCGAAAACCAGCAAAAGTTCGAAAACTCAACAAATAATTCGTTTCTCTAGAATAAAAAAGTGACAGTTTAAGAAGAACCTACAGTGTTGTGGATTAAATCCCAAAAAGTCCAAAAGTTTTAGTATCACTCCTGATGAACATAGTTCTAATTAAATTCCAGTGGTATTCCAAATAAGATCCAACGCAGATAGTGTTGATGTGCCTGTAGTCGCAAATGTACTAATGTACTAGTAACCTAAAGTGTGATGATGTATTTACAGTATTTTGATGAAATGCAATAATATAATCCAATATATCCTTGTTTAAATTCACTATAATTCCCAGTTAATATCACTATCACAGCATAGTATTGATGAGCACTTTGTATTTCCAGTGAATAAATAATTTGAATAAATAAATTCCAACCCAACTCAAATACTGAAAGCAACAAACAATTCTGCTTCAAGATCTTACAGCACAAATGAGTAATTTCTAGACATACATGGTTATAAAGCCCTCTGCTTGACCTAGGTCATAATTAGCATTTTCTATTTTAAAAAACTATTACTTGATGGAAACATCCAGTCTAGAAGATTCTGTTACTAAAATTATAATATAGAATGTGTTAAACATGTAGGCTATGTATTTTTATGGGGGAATTCCAATAAGCATGATGCAGACCCAAATAAATATGTTTACTTCTATTGATAATGATCCTAATACTAAACCCACACTCCCATAAATGTATTAGATGTATTATTTGTTTTCACAATTAAAAGTTATTGATCAGATGCAACATGAACTTGTTTTTGGACAAGGTCAAGTACAAAATAAAATTATAACTTATGGAGAAAAACTAACAAATATAAATTAAATATAAATAACACTTCTGTGTAATTACACACTGGTGGTAGAGTCATAACCTCTGTGGCCTAGGATTTTTAAATTAGTTCTAGATGTCACAATTATAAGTATAGTGGTAGCATATGTTCGTTGTTGTATAAAGTATAAATCGACTTTCAGCTTAACATATTGCAGATGGGTCCTGAAGCATATCTAAAATTCATTGTTTATGGTAAGACCTTTTAAATACATCTTTAGCAAAAATGTTGGTGTCGTACACCGTGTCAACGATGTTGGAAGAAGGAAATCATTAATGTTCTTCTGTTGCTCTTTTGATGATCTATTTGTAAAATAAAATTCTTTCTTTCTTACTTTCCTTTTCTTTTAGCTGAATAAAGGAATCTAAATCGATATGAGTAAAGTATCTTTTTAATCAATTTAATGAGTACCCTGACTGTAACATTAAAACCTCTATTTTGTACCTAATCTATTAAATAGCACGCTGTTGCGGTGATACACTAAAATGCCTCCTATTTAGTTGTACAGAACCAGCTCATAAGAACACCTTAAAGTGAGTAGAATTTTCATTTGACAGACCACGACTCTTTTAAACACTTCAAGCTATTTTAAATATAAATACTCTATTTAAGTGTATAAGTATAGAAAAAAGCTAATAAGTACAAAATTTATTTTAGGTTATGGAAGAATTAACATGAAAAATAAAGTACTGTACGACGTCAGGGATCTAACAGCCCTCCCCCCTCAACCGAGCGAAACCAACAATGTCGAACACAAGCGTTAGGCTGTCTTGAGGTCGATGTTTCCCCTATTTCCAAGACCTGAAGAAAACAGTCGTTGTCAATTTAATGATTCTTAAACATGCTTATACCACGAATTGTTCTCTAATGAACAAACGACCACACATTCACTGGACTCCAATTTCACACTTGCATGGATTTTCTTGCTTCGCATTCAAATGATTTGTCAGTACGCTTTTCTAAGCCGTAGATGGGTATTTTATGCCACGTACAACCAAACTTTACCTAAACACTCTGATACAGAAAATAATTCCCGCTCTCAGATGACCAAATTTAACAAAGCATGTGTTTGTTCGAGTATTATTAGTCATACATTCATGGTCTAAATAGATTTCATAGTAAGAACACCAATCATTCATGTGCATGAATCACTCGCTTAGTCTCATGTAAAACGTTTTGTCTTGTATAAAGTATTATTTCGCTTGGGACTTCACAAATTTAACACGATATGGGACTGCAGCACGTCGAGTTCTCAAAGTTCAACTAAATTAATATTTCACCTCCAACTAAAAGTTTTTGGGTTAGTAAGATAGAGTCGTTCATCAGTGGTCTCAACACTTGAGCAACAACATCCAGCAAGATTTTTATAGAATTGAAATGACATCACTTGAGTATTTTAAAAAATTATGAATATTGTAGTATTTATCCATCCATACATTTTAATTGTTCCATTATTTATAATGTCCATAAATCATATAAAAGTAATTAGGTATATAGTCTACTTTTATATTTTTAAGTCCATTAAAGACCATGACTCTAAATAATTTTATTTTACGGTCTGCTAAAGAAGAAAAGTCCAAATTGTTTAGAATTCCGTGACATCAATCTCAGCTTCAGTTTGCTTTCAAAATATTTTTAAAGATGTGTCAAAATGATATCCAAAAATTCGTTTATTTTAGTCATAGAGAGTAAATTTCTGTTGAAGTCATCTAATAACATATTAGAATTATCAGTATTTGCATTTAACAAATATAGTCTATCGAAAAAGAAATCTTCAACTGACGTGCGAAAAAAGAGATCAAATGCTCATATGAGGCCATTACTAAATTAATTCAGCATATCTACTGAGTCATCTTTCCCTATAATGATCACAGTGATCTGTTTATTTTTTTATTTCACCTCTGCTTTCACAGTCAACGATATACTTAACGAGCTAGGGCATTGATATATTCTATTTCGTCTGAATTTGAAAAATGAGTAATTTTAAAGCTGGTACCGCCTTTAAAAATTACTCCTTATCTATCATTTGATAAATATCAATGCAGTCGACGCTGTTTTCACGCTATGATTGATATAAAGATAAGTTGAATAACATGACAATGCCAAAGTTAACTTAATAAGAATCAAGGTCATTACAGTCTCTATTTGTGATCTTTTATTATACTCTAACCTCTACTCTTACTCGTAAATTAGGCATAAAATTAACCACGAATATAATTAAATTTTCGTTTAAAAGTAATCTGTTTCGCTAAGCGCACTAGATTTAAAATGAAACTTTTTACTTCTCAGGGACCTGCTACACATATGTATCGGAGGACAGAAAATCGTCTCTTTGTAACGAATAGAAGCGGTTACGCCAGGAAATAATCAGGTCCATGCCCGTCCTTCCAGGGTCTGGTACCAGTGTACAGGTCCATGGTGTCTCATGCATGAATGTTGACTTTGTTCCTTGCAATCTTCTGATTCTCAAGACACACTTCGTTTACACAGATTAGCCAGGATTCTTTGATAATCCCTTGCTATTTTGTAACTTCAAGCCACTGATCCACTGATCCAATTTCAGTACATTTGTTTTAGCCATACCTGAGGTACACATTTGTTTTTCGCATAAAACCCGACATACGTGAAGTAATATCAGGGATTTTAAACGAAGATAGTTCCTTTTATTAGTCTAATGTCTTCCATCGTTTCAATGGTACAGTTAAAACAAAGGATATCTAAATGAGGAATATTATTCCTTCCTGTAGATTCTGTTTCCCCTTCAGACTTAATGATACGATAAAATCTGTTTGGAATATCACTAAATATTTCCTTTTTTATCGCATGCCCGAGGGATACATTGGTATCTTACACTTCACTTTGCATATACATCTCAACAATATTGTTTCCGGATTTAACAAAGAATACCGTAGACGTACTCGTGACGGGTGAGCCCAAGAGAAAATATCCCAGGAGAGAGCAATATGTTGAATCAATGTTGGAATGAGAATAAATATTCCTGGTTTGTTTGGTTTAACGAATAGGATTCCTTGGGGTTGTAATTCAAGCGTCCACGTCAGAACCCGAAATACCTGGATTTCAAGTGGTTTTTATTGTCTTATACATTTTGAATTAGGTATCTGTATTGAATAACGGAATTTCCATGAGATATACTTTACCGAGGCAGTGGCGATGTATTCAAAGAGTAAATACAGGCAATATTTTATTTCAAGAAAGTAACTCCTTCTCCTTCCTAACTTTCTCTGTCCTCAACGTACTCTCGAACTAACTTGGGCACCCGCTATTTTTACCGCTTCATATGTTCTTGCAATTTCTCGAGAAAGAGCGCAACAGTTGGCATTCCAAAACAAGGCCTATTCCAAGTTGTCACCAACATTTACACGAAATTCTAAATGGCAAAAGTAGGTAGGGTTGTGTTGGTTCACGTGCACTTGTCAAACATAGGATTTGGTCCGGAAATATTCTTTACATATTTCCGAAAGGACTCTTCATCTGATCGTAACTCAGGAAACGCGAGATATATCGGTAAGTGTCTAAAATGTACGCCAGTATGTGCTGACGAGAGTGTCTGCACGCAATTTCACACTTTAAAGAATAGGCTAGATCAGGCCCTAAAGCTTCAGTAAGTATCAGCACAGGTGTGGGGCTGATTTTTCGGCCTAAACATTTGGTTTCGCTGTATAGTTATTATGTATTTCTGCGAGATGAACTAAGTATAAAGTGAAGTTCTTTGCATGGCAACATGCACAAGGGAGAGGATGTTGATATACTTCAATGTTACTTTTATGTACCGTGACCAAAATATATTTGCATGCGGTAGTTATAGAAACTGTACACTGTCTGAAGCAGACAGCCGATAAAAATGGCTGTTCGAAATTTTTCGAAAAATGAACCTGATCTAGTCCACAGTACAATAACTTTTGCAGTTATTAAAATAGGGAAATTAATTCCCCCCCAATATATATATATATATATATATATATATATATATATATATATATATATATATATATATAGTATATATATATATATATATACATAGCAGCAAACGGCAAGTTATTTGCTCGTTTTATTTCTCCCACTTTGCCAGGAATTAAAAATGACCAAGTGGAGCTAGCAGTCTTTTGAGAGGTGCATACTTAAAGTAAGGCCATATTGTATACACTATAACCCATATTACATCCATCAATCGTACACCAAAATAAAGGAGATTTAAAAAGTTCTTTAACAATACCTAAGATACAGAAGGTCATTGTTTTTAAATAAACAGGATAGCTAGTGAGGAAAACACGGGAAATTCATTTTCTTTAAAAATCGGATCGTATGAAATGTACAAAACTGTAAAGCGTACCCTTAGCAAAACCGTTCACTTAGAATGGAAATGCATGCTTTAGTGTTTGCATGGAAATGCTGAAGGTTGATTTTAAAAATTTAAGTATTTGAGAGAAACAAATGATGCAAATAATAGCTTATCTAGTATTTTTTACTTCGATGTAGATACAGGTACAAGCCTCAAAGAGTCCCGGAGAAAAGTATAGTGAGGCATTAATTACTTGAACTATTTTCGATTATTCAACTGTATATTCTGTTTTAGCATGTGTACATTGGAGTGAAAAAATAAAACATCTTTGTAGGTAAATTAGCTATAAAGGACTGGGGTAAAATGCTTCACATTCAACCGATGTATTTAATAATTTGGATGATTAATATAACAACAAAAGACAGAACAACGACGAAGATAACAACAATAACAAAACAGAGTTAGCAGCGAACATCAGCAAAACTTTGACATCAGCAAGGCAACAGCAGCAGCAACAACAACAACAATAATAATAGCAATCCTACAATAGCAACACAACAACTACAACAACAACAACTACTACTACTACCAATAATAATAATAATAATAATAATAATAATAATAATAATAATAATAATAATAGTAACACGCAAGAGGTCTCACTACCGAGCGAATCAAACAGCCCTTGTATGAGTCAGGTTTGGAGTCATTGATTCCCCTAATTCCATTGCCCGACAAGACTAAATCGTTGTCAAATGATGGGTTCTTAATTGTGCAATTGCTATAAATGAGTGCTTCTAATCATCTAGTTACCACACATCACGAAACTCAAATTTCATACTTCCATGGGTGTTCATGTTTAACATTTGTATGACCCATCAATAAGCCTTCCAACCGAAGATTGGCGCTTTAAACCATGCAACATAAAACGCGATTCACACATCTTATACAAAGAATTATTCCTATATCAAAATGCTAAACACATATACATTAAAATATCCCGAAAATTACATTTTTTTAAAGTTTAGGGAGGTGACACTTTACGAAACTAACCATAAAGTCTGGTGAATACTGTAAAATAGGACGTCTACTCCTAGAAACTGGCTAATTTCTTGGTTTGAGAAATATCTTCCCAACATCGGTTACCCATAATCAATCAAATAATACCAAAATCTAACAAAGCTATAATCAGAAACGTAAACACAGATGGCATGTACCCAAGGTTTGTAACAATAATAATTGTGTGGTGTGGGGTTACGAGGAAAAGAAAAAAGAGGAGACTATACTCGTGCTGTGTTCAACCTTAGGATGAAGAGCAGTTTTTCTTAAACACGATTTTACTTCAATAATCTCCAAAGTTGTAGATATTTTCAATCATTCCAACAAGGAAGAAGTTAAAAAGGACTTACCCACTTGGAAGTTGGTAAAATAAAGATTAAATAACTCGAAAACAATTAAAATGGCAAAGATCTCTTTCACTCAATTTGATTTCGAATTTCTGCACTTTTGTCAGCCTCAGGTGGTCTTTAAGATGATTATGATAAACAATTTAAATAATACAATTTATTTATTTTCTTCTCCACGGATATGCCATACTTTATCTTCTTAAATAAATTTTTTCATTATCCATTACGCATAGGGAATTTTAATTAAATCCTCGTGGCTCCCATTTTTTGCTGAAATGCAATTGCTACTAATTTATACCCATTTTATACCCATTTATACCCAATTATACCCATTTTATACCCATTAATGCCCATTTTATACCAATTTACACCCATTTTATACCCATCTATATAGAGTGTAGGATGCAGGACAAATTTATGCATCTTGCTGGAAACGTGTAGTAAAGACTGTAATACTGTAATATGGCATAGTTGTTGTGTACAAAATTAGTATGCACAGCTGTGATTAAGTTCAAACTGTTCAAAGAAATATACCAACAAAAGCACATTCGAGATAATGTAAACACTCACTGATTCTGACGAATTTTCCTTTAATTAAGTTGGAATTCAACATAGACCTCTGAATTTCAACTAACCGATCTGCCTACCAAGATATTTTTGGTTCCCCCCCCC
>JAECUM010029194.1:0-18255 GCA_016617855.1 Megalonaias nervosa | reverse complement strand
ATTGTGCAATTTTAAAATTACACTTGAAGATTGAAAAATGATGAATCATTGAACAGATACAGTGAACTGTGATATTAGAGTTTATAAAAATGACAACAACAACTTTAGAATGTCATAAGATATATTTAAACTATGAAGAAACACTGGTATAAATATGGTAATGTATATAATAACGAAAACCTGACATGAAGGTGAAAGATAAATAAGGAAATAAGCCCAGAGAACGTGACTAAAAATCATATAGATAAGAAAACACAGAGCAAAGGTGTAAGCCTATATTAATCGCAATCGACAGAGTTCATGAGTTAGAGTTCACTAACTTACTGTAATTGCTCGACTTTTACGACACAAATGAACAAGCTTTTATACTTGTGACTAACCTTGTGTAATTCTTTTTCTACTGGTTATTTCTGTATTCTTACTCTTCTCACACTATTGTTTAATTCTTTTTCTGACTACATATAAAGCCTGGTAGCAAAACGGACAAGAAACGATATATTTAGTGCTAGAATTAGCAAAATAGCAATATTATCCAATAGAAAAAGAAATTTCCCAGCTAATAGGAAAAACCAACTAATTACACTGCTATTGATGATAAATAATGCTGGTGCTGCAGATATATTTTTGACAATATTGTTTATAACTTTTAACCTTATCAACGATTGAACTATCTTAATCGCCATTACACTACCGCTATCGTCTCCACTGGTTATTTTTCTTCCACCGCCTCTTACTAAATTTTTAACAAAACTAACTGGCTATTGTTAGGCGAACAGTTGCTGATATCATAGGTATAGCTATGAAAAAAAAATCGCGTCCCGTTTTCTTTCACGAATTTGAAATATCTCCTGCATTTGAATCTAGTTCTTTCCATCTATGCCTAGCGGCTGCCAGTATATTTAGAAATCCTGTATATAATTGTCACACAGTTTAAAGTCTGATTTAATTATTTTTTTAGTGTTTGAATGTAGTACATCAGCTTTTGTATAGCTACACATTATCGAAAGAAAAACAAATTTGCAACAACATCAGGAACAGAAAAGGCCTCTTTACAGAGTCGATAGATCCTGTAATAAATTAGTTTTATTGTTAGAATTCCTATTTAATGTTCACCTGGAACTAATCCTTTTTGATAGACATTTGTACTAATCGTGAGCGTGCGAAACAAAGGCAACCAATCAAACAAGTTATCATTGAGCGCTAGACATAATTAAATATATGTATGTATGATAGCGCCAAAAATTTATTTCTGTTGTAAATTGTGTTCTTCAGTGTGTTAGCTATAATGTACTGCGCTATAACGTCGAGAATGGACATTCCCCAAGAATGTTACATTTCGATGTAAATTTCAAATTATCGTATTTACGCTTTAAGACATGTTGTGTGTTAGTGCTGAGCTGTGTTATATCAAAAATCATTTTCCCCAACCGATAGTTAACAAGCATTCATATCACTGACTCGATATGTGTTTAGTTTAATATTCTAAATGTGCAAAGCAGATATGAGATTTTAACTCTCCAGTGCAAACTAATGGATTAGGCTTGCAAAAAGCCCGATCACCTTAACAAGTGAGCTCAGTGGCATCTGCTGCTTTTGATATGTCACTCGTTATTATATAAGTCAGGTTTATCGCAAACTCATTTCTCATCCTTTTGCTTTGATTTGTTCTCTTAGCGTAAGACTTTTAGGTGCATTAGACGTTTTACTAAACTTTCTGTGATGTAGCCCCATGTGCCTCGTATCGATTAAATTCTTAGACAAATTGTTCGTCATACCAACCACATGAAGCTTTACAGCTGCCCAGTAGCTACTACTATCAGGATCAGTCAACACAATGTTCCCACCATGTACGATGGACGTTTAAGTTTTAAACAAAATTTTTATTGACCATGATTTTTCATAACCAATATCCATTTGAACATTTGTATTTGTAATACAGAAACAGTTATCAACTTCTTCCAGAGATGTATGAAATTGACCATAATTGCAGAGCAGAGTTTATTTTTGGTCACCATATTAGTTTGTGTGGATTACAGCATCTACCTGAATGTAACTACACTCAGTTGAAGGGCGGAATGCTGTTTTCCCGGCTTCTTAATGCACTCCATTATTGTACATGCCATCACCGTGAATGTCAATAATGTATACTGTCCTGCCTCAGAACAAACTAACCTCATTTGTTTCAAATCAGATCACTGACATATCTTTCCTGTTCTCCGTCCCTACGGCAGGTGCTGCAGAATTTGATGTAGTCCGCATGCCACCTTTTGCTGGTGCGGAAACACTGTCACTCAGAAGGATTGACTTCTGCAATTTCCAAACGATGTTTGTGTAAAGCCTCTCTGAAAGCCATTGTTTATCATTTCAACTTTCTGACCGGAACTATTGGCGGGTGCCTCTTCATACAAAGAAAACATCAGATCTAAAGGTGCGTATTTTGCATTTTGCTTTTCTCGCCATGCTTTCTCCTCACTTTCTGTCACCCATTTTACGTTCCCATCACACATGGGATATTTCCTCTTGTTTTCCGTGAAAACCAAAAACCACATTTCCTAATATTTCTTGGTTTGTACCAGCGTGAATACACTCTTTTTATCAAAACTGTCATGACAATTATGTATTACTCTTTTTGTAACATATAATGTTCCTTTTATTATTTTTATGTTACCGGGTGTTTCTTAAATGAATTCATTTCTTTACAACTTTCTGTGTCAAGGTATTAGTGTCCTTGAATAGGTTATTGCCGTTGTCCATTATATGAGAATGACCTGACACATCTCATAGCAATCAAAGCTGATTTATTAACACTCAATGTTATTTTTTATTTTATTTATTATATTGCTGTTAGGAAATGTGAATATACCTTCCTCTCAGACTAAATGGTATTGACGCATATATTTTGTCTGCTACATTCATTAAAATGAAAATTTACCTGTCAGTCATTGTTATACTTTTTATTACATTACTTTCCTCCATGAACTATGTGATGACGTTTTAGAAACCAAACTGACTGGTAATGTTTTTGGAACATTGAATAATGGATGAATTTCTATTTACCTCATTTGTTTGGAGTCACTTGCATGCAGATCAGCCTCTAAATGTGTAGGTCATCAGAACTTGTATCGCACCGAAAAGCCATCTTTCTTTTTAACAGAGTTGGTCTTTAACTTTGTCTTTCTCGAATAATATTGTACGTTTCCCCTGAATGCCTTTTATATACTGTTTCTGTGACATCCCTATCTACAGTTGTTAACTTTCCACAACTTTGTTATGAGGAAAACGTCCTGGTTTGAACTGAAACTGTCTCCTATTAATACAACCACTAGTTTTTCTCTTTAATTTTGGCATCTTGGGCACTGTAGCATGACTGTAGTTTATGCTTTGCGTTTCAAAGTGTGGATTCAGTGTATGCTTGGCACTGTTATAGCTACACTCTGCACTGTTTATATTTGTGTTTTCATGAATGGAAGCTAGTGTCAGTGTACGATCTGGCCAGACTCAAATATGGCCTTAGGCACCAGACCTCTACATTCATCAGTGTTTCATGTGACAACTGATGAAAAATAAAATGTACCTGTTAGGCGCCATAAACACTTATTTATATGTGATCAAGAAACGTAATCTCCAGTTAAGTAAACTTTAGGCAACTAAAATATGATCTTTGTGAAATTGATTAAAATAGGTGGTTGTTCAATTTTATTCATCTTATCGCATAATGCTTGTATGTAGATATTTCATGCATGCACATCTGAATAGCGAACACAGGAAATAAAGAAGAACACGAGAGAAACTATTAAAATTATTGCATTTATTCAGTTATTTACATCTATAATGTAAACACATGGCAAACATCCTTGAAATGCACCATTCATTCTTATCATTTATATGCATTACATAAGTGTTCATTATTTTCATTTAGGGCCCTTAGCCTATCGCCCAAATTAGTATAGTACATACTTGGTGTCTAAAGTTGCCAATACACAAAATGTCAAACATATATTTTCAGTATAAGCATCGGAGCACTAATTACGATACAGCCAGGGAACCAGTCTAATGACGGGTAATACAAATATAGCACAGAATCGTTTGAAAAGCGCCAATTGGCTAACAAATTGGTTCAACATTTTTCCATTATTAATTTCACAAATTTGAATCTATGTATTATGTAGACAAAAATATTTGATATCCCGTATTTAAGTTCCGACTGAAAAAATTGCATATGAGCTCTTGGTGCGGGGCTATGTTGTTAGGTGCATACCATAGAATCCCCTGTATAGCAAGAAAAGGCTAAACAAGCTGCGAATCTGCTTTTTTAAAGGCCGAAACGAAATTTCTCTAGCCCTAATGGATGGAACCTTTTGTGCCTAACAATGTTTTTTATTTGTTCAGTATATTAACATTAAGTTCTGTGGAAAATGAATTAGCCGTCCGATTCCTCTGTGAATCTGAAGTTTTTGCGAAACTTCATTACCGTTCTCTCGAAGTCTATCTATTCAAATTATTTACTAAACTAAATTAAGTTTTTGTTATAAGTTGGTATTATATTTACTTCTTAATCTCAATGGGTTTTTCCTAATGTCTTTATAATTAAATATCAATACTAAGCAGGTGAATTAGGAATATCTTTGGTGTATATTTTAGCTATTTGTTCTTTACAATGCTCACGTTGTGTGCAGGAAATATAAATTTAGGTGATTGTGATGGCTTAATTTGTAGGATTTGTTGGTGGTAACATCGTCCTCATTCTCAAAATTAACTTCGCCGGTAAACTCATTTTTGTAAATATGGTGGTGAATAAGTAATGATTTTTATCTTCGTTCATAAATATTATTTTAGCTGCTTTTCCTGAACCAAATTTTGCAAGATTGTGTAACGAGATTAATAAAAGTTATAAACTGATTCATAATCTTATCTTTTTTTGTTATATGCAGTTTGTTAGAACTGATCAGTTGAACAAAGAGCACAGACTGATCTGCCAACGCATTATGCAGTTGGACAAAGAGCACAGACTGATCTGCCAACGCATTATGCAGTTGGATTCGACTCATGAGCGATTATAAACGATAGTGATTCATATCTGTATTTGCAATTTCTTTTTTAATTGATTTAAGGTAAAGGAAAAATCTTGATAGTATTTGTTTTTCTGTCTTTGGTGCACGTTATGTTTTGCGAATATATTTGTAATTGCTTTTAGGCTCATTTTTTTTTTTCAAAATCACAATGTCACTGGTGATAATAGTTTTTATATTTAGCAACCCGTTTCTAGCAAAAGAGGTTTTTTATTTATTATTGATTATTTGAAATGATATCGATTGCTACATTTCATTTATTTTACAAAAATGATATTTATTCGAGTACCAATTTCTCGTTTGTCGTAGAAAAAATAACTCTTTAAGAAAAAAATAATAAATCATAATTAATTCTCATTAAGTCTTTCAATTTATATATGGTAGGGTTGCCTAAAAGTAATAGCCTGATGTTAAATAATTCTTCAATGAATTTAGGAAGAAGAGTTATGTAGATAGGGATTTAAATTTTGTACTTAAAACAGATAGGCCTCTTTCATATATTTTAGTTTTCCAAAACTAACAGCAGCAAGTTATGAAAATGAATTAATCCATATGTTAGATCTAACTGTGAGGTCACTGGTTATAATTGGATTCATATCATTTGACCTACTGTATCTATTTATATATCCATCATTAAGGCGATGAATTAATCGTCGAGGCTTTGCTACGAGTTTCAGCAATTTGCTTTATCTCGTTTGATGACCTTTGTTGGTTATTTTTAGAAACCACTCTTTACTGAATGGAAACATTTTAAGCATGGACCGAATTTGAATTGAACATATGATATTAGAGACTTGGCACTTCAAAATGGACCAATGGTGGTACAGAGAAAATCTTTACTTGCACTGGACTTGGCGATAACTGATCTAATCTACGAGGATGACATAAGGTTTCAAAAAGGAGATGGCACTAAAATGCTAAGACACTGAATGTAACTGTTGTCTTACTAGTAAAGACAACAAACTCGACTTTAGAGTTAGAAATTGGTCGGAATTACAAGGGTGTGTAGCACAAAACATGCCAAATGTTTAATTGTACGAAAATGTGCAAAATATTTTAAAAGAAGCCGTACCTGTGAAATTGCGCTATTGGGAATTGATATTATTATTCTCATTAGTAGTACTAGGAGGAGACGTGGTAGTGGTGGTGGTGTTAGTGGTGGTGGTCATGATGCTGATAGAAAAACTAAGTAAATGTCGTTATACCACATTTTAACTTACGGGTGTAATACAGGTTAAAGCAATCAGGTAACATGCCACACCAAATCCAATACACAAGTGGCTCTTGTACTTCCTCAGTCTTGGAAACTCATCCTGAAGACACGTGATTGCTGTTTCCAAAAGAGCGAACTGAAGAAAAACAAATATATAGCTGACAGATTATTTGTGACAGTGAAACAAAAATTAATATTAAAGTCGACAAAATTCAAATAATTTACAATTTACAAGACAGTCGGATGCTATTAAAATCTCGATCAGTGTGAAATCAGGGAAAGCAGACAATATTGCCTCGATATTAGTGAGTCCTAGAAATAAATAAAATAATGCCTACCTCGTTTCCAAGACTGAAAACTTATAAATATTAAACTAGACATCCTATGGAGATGTGGACATAGTGACCGAATCGGGAACAGAATTCAACAAATTATAAACCAGTGCACAATTTGAGGCATACACAAGAAATGAATTAGTTGATTGTATCAAAGAGAACCGACAAAAGTTAGAACGCAAAGCAAATAATTTATAATATATGATTTAAGAACACTGTTGGGTTTCAAGATAATGATAGCAATTCATTTTGACTAACCAAATGTTAATCGAAAATGTATACAAATGGTAGAAGCCGTCAAGTACGACTACTCAGGCTGTCCGTGCACCATGTTACATGGTTAATATCAGAATTTGTGATACAATGAGAAGCGGTCTACGTTGAGTCAGAAGATTTAAAAACCTGATTAAACACCGAACAGTTGTGCTCAAACAAATACGTAAGTTATACACCGAGTTCGAGTGGTTTGCAACTAGGTGCATAACTATCTTACACCATGAATGAATAATAATAATGACATGCACGAATAATAATAATAATAATAATAATAATAATATTATTATTATTATTATTATTATTATTATTATTATTATTATTATTATTATTATTATTATTATTATCGTAACAAGAAAATCAACTACAAGTACAAGTAATACTTCAGTTACAGCAAGTATACCGGCTTTAGATAACCATGACTTTACCATTGCAATCCACCTTGAACAAATACGTGATCGAATTAGGGTCTGACATACATTTTCGTTATATTGCATGTGCTGTTGATGTATGATCCGAATGTATTACATTGTCAGTGTTCATAGCATTAAGAGTTTTCATCTGTACGATTATGAGATACTAGAACCCCATAGCAAGATATGAATGCAATTATTGACGAGTATAGTCTTCAGATTAAATTAAAAATAAGTATAATAGCAGCCATAAAAAATATCACGATTGGTCTAATTTCACATTAATTTTAACCAGGGGTCTACTCTGAGAAAACAAGTCATACTTTAGTGCTGTAGTTACAGTTCTAAATTTACTGCCAGTATAACTTGCCTATTCTTAGTGAATAAACATATAAGTAAGTGCAATAACCATTATGCCAAATGTATATGTTAAATTGTTTTAGGACGTGATTGTATAAATTTTCCATTCCCTTCTTGTATCGATCAAATTACAAACTAAATAATTTCTTCTTAATAAACTTCAGGACTTGATTGAGATGTTTAAATAGCGATTGTGGGTGCCGTGATACCTTTGTCTGTTACGAATTAAGATGTGCTTATATTTTATATGAAACTCGCTCCTACCATTAGATTTATCTAATTTAACGGCTAATTTAAACCATTCTGTCGATGTGAATTATGATACTGCTAATCTCCTTTCGTCTGGCTGTCTTATTATTGTTTTTACAACTATTGACTCAGCAAACTACATCACTGGATTAACGAACGAATTTTCTTTCAAGGCACTCTTTCAGGCCAGATAACTTGGGTTTCTGAACTCATAATGTAATGGTACGGATTTCGAGCAACCCTTGTCGTTACACCTTATGAGCTCAATATATATTTTTTTCGTCTTGGTGTCCGAACTACGAATCCCCGTTACATACAAATGAACAAGATTGTTACTAAAGTTAACCAGCTGATAGAAAGGTATTAAAGCTGGATGAACACATACGCAAGTGCTAGTTGTACACCGAGGTCACGTGGTCAATCGAGTTTAAACCATATCAATTCAGGTCTGAAAAGCCTATTGGATGACCTTATTGCTAACCAGCAGGGAGGGTGAACAGACCATTTTTAAGATGGTTTATTTTTAAAAATAAAGCTTCCTACAAAAAAGAAAATACAAGCGTCAATAACGCTAAACCGACACTCTACAGGGGTAGCGCATTTTTGTTATTTTCTTCTCATGACGCTTGTGTATCAAACCTTTATGCGTCCTCGTTTACCAACCCGGGACATTCACTGTTGGTCGTCGCCCTCCCTATTGCTGTGTGTGTTTTAAAAAAGTAACGGTCAGATGGCAGGTCTCTCAACCAAAAATTTTATCGAGACCTATACGATATCGCGACCGAAGATCATGTAAATTTATCGTGATAAATCCATGAGGAATCTCTTGCGCGTGCGAGAAGAAGTTTTTAAACTTAATCATATCCATGTCTCCTGAACACTAAGTCTGGTGGATGTTTCTTAGTGTGTGGATATCAACACCATTAAAGACAACAAGAAGATTGTAGTTATCTCTGATCACTTTAGTATTTGAGCATATCGCTGAGTAACGTATATAATACCGGTGTTTTTGTGTCTACCTCAGGAAAATATCCGTGCTGATTTGATTGCTTGTCAGCATCACATCATCGTATACTACGAGATTGTTGATGCCCCCGTTGAGATCATCTACCAACGGCGCATCGTTGATGTCGGTGATAAAATTAATAATATCATTACCGTCCTCGTCCAACAACTTTGCATTTTCATTAAAGCACGTCGTAGCATCGCTGATCATCTACAGATGGTGCCACTAAATACAACTTATCCCACTTGAGCCATCTCATTATCAGGCTAAGCAACAATTGCATCTTACCAGACCCGGATTGACCTATGATAATTGCTCTGATAGAATTTGGTATCTCTGCATGATGCTTGATTGGTTCTTGCTTTCGTGTGGCTGAGAAATCAATGACATTCATGTTGTAGGAATAAATAATAATTATATGAATTTATATTGTGTTCGATGCAAAGTACCCACCCCCACCAGTGGATTAAAGACAATAACGACGAGAAATTAAAAAGCGTGCACTTACAGGCAAGTGTGTGAAATAAGGTACAAAAATTACAAATTTATCTCTCATGAGACAGGCGGAGATACCGCTGCTTCACTGGGAAAATTACCAGGAGCTCTATGGGCTACGTATCCTGGCGAGAAGCATATTCCTGGATATAATTATTGTGGTCCTAGAACCCGACTTGGTATCCGATTTGACGAGAAAGATCAACCAAGATCTGGAGAGCATCCAGTAAATACTGTTGATCAAGCGTACCAACTTCAGTTCATGATGTTGCGTATAAAATCCAGATCAACAACAACGACATGTTGCAGACGTGAAGTTGATTCACGCTCTAATGTCTGTAAAAAATAAATCTCTCAGAGAATCGCTTGCTAATTTTTTGATAAGATCTGCGATGAAAGGTAAACTAGTGCTTGGGTCCGGTAATTAATCATAGATAACTATTATATGGAATCGATTTATTATATCCCAAGATGATATTGGAAGGGTAGAGCAGCGATAAATAAACTTACTGATGCAGCAGGTGTCGCACGTTCTGTTGCTGCAGATTGGTTAGCAACAGGCAATATGGCAAATTAATCTACCACCACCTAAAAAAAATTCAGTATGCACATTCTGATGTCAGCATTCCCAATGAAGTTCATCAGGCAGATATTTTGTTTTACCATATGATACTATTAAAACTGGTAGACGTCAATCGCGCACATAAAAATACGCGTTAAATGTCATTGACGTTGCAAGTAGCTATAAGGAAGGAGAACCATTATCAACAAAGACAGCAACTGAATTTGCATCTGCGTTTGAACGAATTTATCAACGTGGCGGCCTGCGATGGCCACAGTTGCTACAGGTTGATCTCTGATGAAACAACATAACGTCAAACTCAGACAAGGACACACCGCAATTCATCGCGATCAGGCAATCGTTGAGCGATTTAATCGAACATTTGCTGAGCGATTGTTTGGATATCAGTATGCGCATGTAATATCCCTGAACAAAGTTCAGGCAGAAAAGAGATCTCGTAAATGGGTTGCAAGACTACCAAGTGTGATAGCTGCGTTAAATAATGAAATTACTCGTGGAACTTCTATGACTCCCATCAATGCAATATCGAAGAAACACATACCATTTAAGCGACATGAATCTTTCTCAAAACAACCAGTACTAGGTAATGTGACTGTCATATATTTATATGAAACGGGGGAGCTTGAGGGAGTGGGTAAACAAAAGAGTGACTGACCCAGTCTGGAGTGTAACCATACATAAAATTTCCAATATGGTAAGATCCACGGGTAGACCTGCAATTTACAAACTAGATTCAACTGCTCCTCGGAGTTGATTTGTACGTGAACAATTAGAAGTAATTCCTGAAGATACACAATTACCACCACCTTTACTTTTGTGACCTATGATTCGTTCTACCTCCTCGACGTCGATTACACTCAAGACAGGTCAGCAGCACATTTTCGCGTGTGTGGCCGCGACTACTATTAATTCTATCCACAGTAAATTGTCGTGGGTCATTAGGAGAATTCCGCCACAACATTACTATATTTCAGCAAACACAAGTGATTGTTTTGTTGTTGTTACAGCATCATGATGAATTAAATATCAAGGTCAAAGTCGCGCTTATTATTTTTGTCACACTGCTGATAACCAGCTACTTGTTTCCTTACTATATCGTTTAACAACGATGCATTGATTTCATGAGTTTGATTATTATTCATTGCGCTGTCTATGACAACCCTCCGTAGCTGAGTCATTCTTCTGACTCGAGATACTACTAGATAAACTAAATTTCGCCATTCAATACGATCATCGACAATCCAAATATTAGTATCTGAAATAGTTAATCCCTGTGATGAATGAATAGTTATAGCATATCCAGGAGTCCATGAAGATTGATCCATCATTAACGCTCTCTCAGCAACATCCACATGAACAACAACAATATCATTAAGAACGAGCTTTTGTTTCTTTCTTTACTTTGTCAAGGGTCCAGGAATTTCAATATCAATATTTTGTATACTTGTGTCTGCTGGGCGATAACATAATGGCACAGCTAGATCTGAAAACCTTTCTTTGTGTAACAGAAATAATTGTTGCTGAAGTGAATCACGAACTATCTTCCGACTTGCAACTATCAAATAAGCAGGCCTCAAAAAATTCCAAAAATCGTAGTTTGTTGTTTTTCGAATTACCTTACGCATTATCTCACATTGAATCTTATCTGGCTGCAGTCTGATTAACTTTTTCAACTCTTTCAGTGATTCATCAATAGCTTTATGATCATCAATTATTTCCTCATAATACTCTACGGATTCTTTTAACCAGTCACGCGGAGATGAGCCGACAAAAGGTGGTTGTTGACCATGATCACCACACATGATAACAGCAGTATTTCGGGTAAATAATCAATAAAGAAACATTTTTAATACGTCAACGGATACCGTGCATATTTCATCCCAGATAATAATCTTAGGAATATATTTCTCACCCATTCGTTCAGGTGTCCACGAATCTCCCTTCCATAGAAAGAAACTGTGATAAGTATGAGACTTAACCCCTCTTTCTTTCATCTCTCTAGCGAGTCGGTGAATCGGAGTTAATACAATCATGTCAAAATTAGAAAATATTTCAATCGCACGTGTTGTTTTACCAAAACCGCTAGGTCTATTGAGATAAACGGTTTTATGCCTGGCCACAGGATTATATACCGATGGTGCTGATGATGGTTGTGACATTTGACTATTTTTACAATATATCTCCTCAGATCCATAATCAACAGATTCAGAATAACTGAGGTTTTTTTCTCTTTTCATTCGCCCCATGATGCATCAACGCCGATCTATAACTCATTTAGCAATCCTGCATTTGTTACTGATATAAAATGAATCTGTGGCAACCGCGGTATCAGGAAATCTGTTTATCATCGACAATAAGTTTATCGAAACATACGCTAAACTGAAGGTCTTAAATGAATAAACTGTGGTGAGTCGCCATCAATGTAGCTCACAATTGCTCCTAATTTGGCTCCGTCCGATAAGTTAACATTATTTCGATTTACAAATATATTTTTCTCTGTTGTATTAGCAGTCATGAAATCGAGCTCAGCATCGTCGATAAATAATTTTGTACTATGCCATTCATGATCATTTGATCCTTCTTGTGGAAATTTCCCAATTATTTTTCTGCCAAGATCTTTTGCAAGTTTAAGTTCATAGTCTCTAATATCGTTATTGACATCTTCGTCGTCCCCGTCACCCCTGACTTGTTTTTGTTGACGATACGATATTATTGCTTCACTCACGGTTAACAATATTAATATTTTTGCATCAAGCATATATCGTAATAAAATTATTGGAGTCCAACCACGTTTATTAAAATGACAACCAAACCAAACAGCGACAACTGGATGAAGGTTTTCCGATGCAAATTCGAATGACTCAATACATGGAAATCCAGTTAAGTCAAAATCTGGCAAGGGTCCATTTATCGCAACTCGAGTCATCTCGTGTGTTGGATGTCCAAATCTTTTCAAATACTCAGAACACTCACCCATTCCAAGAAAACTTCCAGGACAATATGCAACCATATCAACTGAGATAACATACTTATAATCGTATTTAGTATTCCACAATCCGCCCTGTCCGTATTCGACACAACTGCGTTTTATATCTTCAAGAAATTCCAACCGTGTTGGACTCCATGAATTTTTCTCATGAGCAAAGTGAGTAGCAACTGACGGAACGGTGAAGCAATTAATGAATAATCGTTTAATAACATCAGTATCGTTCGTATATTTCAACGCAATCTTCATCATCTCTGAATTAAGAGATTCAATGCGATAATTATCTCCATTAGGCCATAGAAACTGATAATAATTTATACATTCGGAACTTTGAAACAACCACACGGATATAAGGTCACTCTTACTGATATTTCTGATAAAATCGAACATATCACCGCCATAAAATTTAACAGTTCGAGTTCGTGGAAATAATGTTAGGTCCGACGTCTACGCGTGAGCGTTATGATCAACGAGCTCTATCGAAGCTCCCTTTGATTTATATTTTGATTCGTACAAAATCTCGCCGGTTAGTGTCTTCACCCTTATTGGAAATTGTAATTTATTTTCCAACATAACAACGTCTCTGATCGTAGCGCCATTTTCTTTAATGCGTTCAGCCCATTCATTTATTGTTTTGCATCACAGATCCGTTAAGCCACTTCCACGTACCGCGTTTGTGAAATGTTCTATAACTCTTTCAGCAACACAGTTCAAGGTCGAAATTTTCATTAGTCGAAAATCATCAACGCGGCTTAGGATTTTGTGAATATATCGCATAAACAACTGCCGTCACAGGGTATGATCGCTCATAAAATGGTTTGTCGATACGAATCAGTATTCCTGGTTTGGAATTTTTACTTAACGTGACAAAAGCCCAGCGTGATGTAATACTCGAACAGGATCATATTTGTCACGGATAATCCAGGATATGTCGGTGGCGTCTACCGCTACGATAAATTTTATTGTAAAAAGGTGTCTTTGTTCGAGAGTTCATAGAACGTCGAGATAATTAATGATAGCCGTTGCTCGCTGCTAATTCACTGTAGCATCAATTTGGGGGTTATCGTCTTGCCTAATTCTGAATATTGACCACATATTACCCACACCATGGTTGCGTAACTCTCTCTTGACTTCACGAATACGATTGATTAAAGTCTTATTCGTCAAATCAACATCAATGTTATGTATATGTAATTAAATTGTTTGTTTGTTAGTTTTAATTTTTTTATTTTTATTTTATTCCATTATATGTTATTGTAATGATAATTTTGTCTACAGGATTTGATTTTTTTTTTAGAAATTCAATTCAATTCTGTTCGACCTGGTAAACAATCCAATAGTTGAAACATTGTATATAACTGCTGACCTTGATTCAGAAATCAGTAAGGCTTTCAGTAAACAACTTTTTTTAATTTTTTTTTATTCATTCTAAAACTAAGATTCATTTAGGGAAATCAAGACCAGGCCTGGAGTACGTGACATATGACATTTGTTTATTGTTACAGATGTTTGGTTTTCCCAGTGGGATGAAATTTTGACCCCATCTGGGAATCTGTTTTGCGTTTTAGATAGACTTAATATTTATGTTATAATAAGAATCAAGCCAGTTGTGCTCAAACCTTTGAAGCTCAAAGTTGTTTTGTTCTGACCAGTTTGAGTTGAATTTTTCTAATTTTTTTTTTTGGGGGGGGGGGAATTAATAATTTACTTTTCCTGGAAAATATTAGTACTCATCAGAACTCTTGGACAAAGGCATTTATCAAAATTTATTCAGGAATTCTAAACTGGAATATTATTTCTTTGTGATTCAACAAAGAACTGCTGACACATCATGACAAAGCAGATCATCGAAGATGTCATCGCCTTCCATCTTGGAATTTCATCGGAATTCGAACTCTGATTCCCTTAGGACTTTTTATTGATACGACTTATATTTTTCAATTCTTGGATTCATTTTTGGATTTGATTCATAAACCGTAAATCCTTTTTTCTTATTTTTACCTTGTTTTTCTAGGGAAATAAATTATTTTGTTAAATTTTACAAAGCTTGTTGGCCTCACTCTTTTCTTGTTACTTTTGTACGAGCTTAGACACGTAACAAAGAAAATTGGGGCCTCGTCCTTGGGATATATGAATTTTAGCTAAAATATTTCAGAAAATTGTTTGTTTTGAAATTTAAATTCCCCAACTTTTCAGAATTTTTTAAATCCTAAATATTATGTCACATTTTGTTTTAAATCTTTAGTGAAATCAACAGTCGTTTTTACAATATCATCAAAAGTAGAGAATGTTTTTAATTTTACCCAGGAGTTGTTGGACATTTTAAAATTGGAAGTACAACCAAAAAAGTTGGAATTAGAGATAAGACAGGTTCAGTTTCACATAAAAAAGATACAATATGCAAAAGATGAGACAGACAGACAGACAGATGCAAATGCAGAGAAAGAAGGAAGAAACGGAATTTCAAATTCGGTTAAAAGAATTAGAGCTGACAAAGGAAAAACACTCCCCTACTTTTGTTGTTTTAAGAAATATCAAGTTAGTACCCGCTTTTCTGGAAAAAGAAGTAGACAAATATTTTCCTCGTTTTGAACAAAAATTGCGGAAAATTTGAAACGGCCAAGGGAGCATTGGACTCTATTATTACAATGTGAAGTCATAGGTAAAGCTAGTGATATTATTTTTCACTGTCACTAGAGCAGAGTGCTGACTATGATGTGGCTAAAGACTATATCTTGAAGGGTTATGAGTTAGTTCCTGAGGCTCATCGACACGTTTTAGGAATTCTAGAAAGTCAACTGACCAGACCTATGTCGAATTTGCATGGGAAAACGTACAACAATTTGATAAGTGGAGCTTTTCTAGAAAAGTTTACAAAGATTACGAAAGTCTCAGACAACTCGTATTAGTTGAAGAGTTTAAGAACTGTGTTCATAGTGACATTAAGACGAGCATCAGATAGAAACCTTGGAAAATGCTGCTCCTGCTGCTGCTAAGTATTTCTTAACTCATAAAGCTCCTTTTATAGACAAGTCCTCCACTCGGCAGTCTTCTGGTAAGAATGTATTTTAGTCTAATACGAGCCCTTCTAAAACTCAGCCTGGCACAACTTCTAAAAATTAAGCTTCTGATAAGATTGATTAAGACTCCTTGTCTCTTCCTACGTGTACCTATTGCAAGAAGAAAGGGCACGTTATTTCTGAATGCTTCAAATTAAAATATAAGCATCAGAATCAAGATAGACTTATCCCAAATGGTGCTATTTCTAAGAGGTCAAGGTCCATGTCATATATTGAAAGTAATACATCTGTTGGGTTTAATGAACCCCAGTCTGATTTTATTATGGACAATTATGAACCATTCATGTCGAAAGGTTCTATATCACTCTTGGTTGATTTGGCCAATACTATCCCTATTAAAATTTTAAGGGATATAGGAGCTTCTCAGAGCCTTTTAGTATCAGGTGCTTTGCCTTTTTCTGAGAAGTCTTGTTCTAATGAGAATGTTCTTATTCAGGGAGTAGAGTGCGGCTTTGTTAATGTTCCTCTCCATTCTGTAAATTTATCATCAGACTTAGTCTCAGGACTTGTGACAGTCGGAATAGTGTCTAATTTACCAGTTCAGGGCATTCATTTATTACTAGACAACGACCTAACTGGAGACAAGGTTGTGGTTAATCCACTTGTAACTGACAAGCCTTCTTTGGATCAGAAAGTTTTCTTGAAAAAGAATTCCCTGATTTATGCCCAGCTTGTGCAGTTACTAGAGCTATGGCAAAGAAAGCTCTTGCGAATGATATTGATAAGGAAAATATTCCTTTAGCTGACACATGTATTGGTCAGGCTTTTGATGAGGTCACTTTCGCTCCTTGTTTGGATCAATCAAAAGGTATTGATCACAGTGATCCTTTTATAACTACTCATTCTCTTTTTTCTAATCAGGGTGACAAACGACAATCACTTGTCGTCAAACAGGCAAAAGATCCTGAGATCTCCTGTTTGTTGCAAAGGCCCATTAGTGAAACTGAAGCCACTGAGGTACCTGTCTGTTATTTCATTAAAAATGGAATTCTTATTTGAAACTGGAGACCTCCCGATGTACCTGCTGGTGACGAGTGGTCTTTGAACGATCAGATTGTAGTTCCAAAATCTTGCAGACAGGAAATACTTAGTTTGGCTCATGAAACACCTTTGGCTGATCATTCAGGGATTAATAAGACTTATCACAAGATCTTTAATCACTTTTATTGGCCAAAAATCAAAAGTGATGTTTGGAAGTACTGCAGATCTTGTTATACTTGTCAAATGGTCGGAAAACCCAATCGGATGATACCTAAGGCTCATCTGCAACCTATTCCTGCATTTGACAAACCATATAACAGAATAATGGTAGATTGTGTTGGTCTCTTACCTAAAACCAAATCAGGCAACCAATGCTTGTTGACCATTATGTGTGCGTCAACAAGATTCCCAGAAGCAATTCCTCTGAGAAATATTAAAACTAACACAAGAGTAAAAGCTTTGATAAAGTTTGTTTTTACTCAATTTGGCCTTCCCAAATCTGTCCAATCTGATTCAAGGTCAGAGTTTATGCCTGGAATTTTCCAGCAAGCTATGAAAGAATTAGGCATTCAACAATTGAAATCTTCTGCCTACCACCCTGAGAGCCAAGGTGCTTTAGAAAGATTTCATCAGACTTTGAAAATATGATTCGATCATATTGCTTTGATACGGGTAAAGATTGGGATGAAAACATTCATTTACTGTTGTTGGCTTTTAGGGAGTCAGTTCAGGAATCTTTAGGATTCAGTCCTTTTGAACTAGTTCTCGGACACACTGTGCGTGGACCATTGAAGTTGTTGAAAGAGAAACTTCTTTCTAATGAACATACTCAATTTAATCTTCTCGATTATGTTTCCAATTTTAAGTTTAAGTTGTCAAAGACTTGTGAGGTTGCAAGAGCGAATCTGCACTCTACTCAGTCAAAAATAAAATTAAGGTATGATAAAAACTCAAAGGAAAGGAGTTTTCAGCCTGGTGATAGAGTTCTGGGTCTCTTGCCCATACCACAAAATCCTCTTCAGGCCAAGTAGTATGGTCCCTACACGGTTCAAAAGAAAGTAAATGATTTAAATTACATCATAAATACACCTGGGAGTCGATTATTCTGTCAAGATCGAATCTAACCTGAGAGGGCTTAATTGCAGATAATCTTGTTTATTCATCCATCATATAATTGAGGCAAATATATATATTTAAATTAAACTTTAATTT
>JAECUM010029193.1:0-42568 GCA_016617855.1 Megalonaias nervosa | reverse complement strand
ATATATATATATATATATATATATATATATATATATTGAATGTCTTTTAAAATTATCAAACTGATCTGCCTGTTGATCAACATCTGTCCAGTATATTGCTAGTAAGAAAAGAAGAAAATGATAGCGTCATGAACAGCGATAACGTTGGTAACGAGCTAATGAAATAAATGCAAGTTTATTTCTTTGAGAACAACATAAATAGTTAGATACCAGACAAACTCTTGTACAGATGTTCCATCCATCTAACATACAACAAGGCGTTTCTTATGGAATCCCTACAGATAGATAGACTCTGTCAGAATATACTCGTTTTCTATATCTTCTTTTCCAAATCATTCACTTTAATGGGTTCTACTTCAGGTGTTCGTCTGCTTGTGTTGAAGTTTTTAACGACTTCACCGGTAAGGTACAAGAAATTCACATATAAAAAATATCCTTGCCCTATTAATTATTCCATAGTGCAACAAAGTTTGAAGAAATATATTGGCAATGAAGAGACGGAGGTAGTGTTTCATTCTGTACAGATAGAAGAACAAAAGCAGATGAAACATTTCAGGACAGAGATGTATTGTCATTCGAAACTAACTTCCAACACGGCTACAGACCACTCGTCTCCAGATACAATCCATCATATTTTCTATGTTGGTGTTAAGCAAATCTTGTGCTCAAGATTCTAAACAACGTCCAAGAAAGGAAGCATCCAATACAGAAAGAAAGAGAGACAAAAGAAAAGATTCCCTCTTTCAGAGAGATAGAGAGATATCGAGATCAAAACTGTTAGTTGCACACTCGGATACAACATACTATTGTTTGGGACACATTCATTCAAAGGGAGACACAACTACATTTATTTAGTCAAATATTCTGATAAAGCAAATCACGTTGTGACAATTCTGTTTGGGTTATTTAAAGACAGTATACCTTCATTCCTTTATTTAAAAGGTGTAATCATGTTTGTAAACAGTTGATGTTAAATATGAATTATCTGGTAGGCAGGACAGAGATGAGACAATTGTCACTGTAATGAAATATATCACAAAACTGTAATTAATGGAAACAATTAAATCAGTGCATTTCAATTTTCTAGCAAGACCCTTAAGAATATTTTCATCCGATAATCACTGCACAGACTTACTGAATTCGTCAAATGACAATAATTAGTTTTGTATTTTTCACCTTCACTGCATAATCAAATTTATTCTCTGTTGTCATCATTTATTCGATACCACCCACGCTCTCCGTTGTCAGTAGAGAAAACAATAAAAATAAAAACTTTGTGTGAACATTGTTGCCTGCCTTTGAAGGTACGTTAATATGGAAGCAACTTAAAGTCAATGAATTCATATCTGAGATTAATGGATTGGTGATAGTGGGAACTTACTTTCACGACATACTTGTAGAAAAGGAGCCGTCATATTCAGTTATGTTTAAAAGTTAGCATTCACCTTGTTACTATCCCACTCTTTCTTCTGCGGCAACATATACTTACCTTTCTTATCATTTCACAAAGAAACAAAAGGGGGGGGGGCCTGGGCGGCTATTTTTTATCGCATCTTGCTCAGCGAAGCTGACGAAACATATGTCATGCTTCGTCAGGTACATTTGTCAAGTATCATTAATATTTGTTATCTATCATATTTAGATTACATAAAGACACTTTATTGGATGTTAACTAAATAAAACTGCCATTTTGATTGACATTACAGATTTCTGTGTTGTTTTGAAAACATGAAACGTTTGCTATCAAGGTATTACATTTCATGTACAATGGGAGCTTTATCGCTTCGTACATTTATGGCTTTGTCATTTTGAATGAGAATGATACTAGATATTTTTAATATTTTCCATTGTACGCAGAAATTCTTTTGAATATTTTATTGATAATATTACATATGTGACGGACGCACTGATTTTTAAATGCTACTAAAAACACGAGTATATTTTGATGCAATTCAACTTCACGTCCTCGTATTTGATACCATAAGAGACGTCTCATTGTATGTCTGCTGAAGACAACATCTACACAAGATTTTGATTGAGATCTAACGCTTTATGTTGTTCTGAAGAAAACTTTCATTTAATTCATTAGCTCCATACAGTTGTAATTACTCTTTATGAGGATATCATATTCTGCTTTTCTCACTAGTAATATACCGGTCTTATATTGACGAATAAACACATCATTTTTAGAACTTAAAAGACGTCCAAAATGTATAATCTTTATGCACTCTTCTAGTGCGATCACGAGGGTTCAAAACGCAATAAATGTATGACTTTTTAAGGTCCTAAAATAATAAAATATTTCTCATGCCACCATCATAATCTACCGATCTCTTTCAAATCATTGTATATTACGTCAAAAAGAAAACGAAAACCACAAATTAGTATTTATTTTCTGATTACACCATTGTCACAATGGTAACTATATAAATCACTTGTACGGAAAAACAAAACATTAAAGATACGAATATTTTAAAAAGTTCACCAAGCCTTCAGTGTCTCGAGGAATGTGAGTTTCGTGACTCTGTTAAAATACTGATTGAAAAATAGTTAAGCGTTTAACCTTGTGACAAATAAACAATTAACATCACATATTAAATGTTAACTGGAATAAAAACTTATCGTTTACTGCAACTTGGTGTATGACACCGTTAACCAATACATTTTACAAATATTTAAAACTTTAAAAATTACTGCACTGGAAAAGATTATTTTACACACAAATAACTACTCTTAATATTTGACATTACTCTTTGAACATACACAAAACACAGTGCTATATAAAATTTCCATAAAATTAGTCACGCTGCGTTCAAGTAATGTACGTTTACCTGATAAATATAGAATAGCATAAATCTTAAGCAAATTTACAATATATGTACTAACTTTAACATTTCATCAAATCATGTCTGAGATACATTCATGGAAACAAACTACTTGATTGAAGAACTGTTTTTCTGTTTACTGCTTATATTAGTAAATATAACTATGTTGCAAGTTCTGTAGAGGACTATAGATAATTGTCATCTAATGAAGTGATATTACTTATAGCTAGTGGTGACAAGCAAGGATGGACCTTTTACGTTAAGCAATAGTACTGGTTTAACAGATCAAGGTTAGAGAAAGTTAAGTAAAGGTATAATATGTTACGTGATTCGTATATCAGTTGATGAAGTTTAAGCAAGAAACTCAATTACTCTGTCGGTTTCCACCCTATCAGATACTATTCAAATGTTAATGGAGTTATTAATGTTTAGGAAAGCAAGTTTACGACACAGATGAAATCATTACGGTAAAATTTCTACAATATCTAACAGATTCGAAAAGTGAAAATAAATGTTACTATTAATGTTTTGATATGTTTGTAAAATTTAGCAGTATTGGCGAATACGAGAGGAATTTAAATGAATCCGATGACTCGTTTAAATTTAGATTTAATATCTTCATCAGCACCAATGAAGGAAAAATCTTCATTACAAAAGGTGGAAAGACTAAATTGAGAGCTAGAAATACAAAGAAGACAAAATGAGCAAAACACTAGATAGAGAAGAAGGACTCAAATGACCACATACAGTAGTCCTACTGTCATATCTGGCGACGTGATGGGTGTTCAAAACACGAACGGCAATTTAGAAAGTCTAGTAATGCAAATTTACAAATGTTATTAAAACACAATGCGTCCGGAAGAACATCTATTTAACAATCCGTTTTGAGCATTAGAAAGTTAATGAAGTTTTTAGTTTGAGAACAGCAAGTTTTCAACAGAGATGAAATTATTACAGTAACATTTCAACAGTGCCTAACATATTTAAAAGCGAAATTAGACTTTGCTGTTGGTGACCGTGAGAACTTGTTCTTGGGGAACTTTGCTATGACATTTGGCAGTATTGGTGAATACAACAACATTTTAAAGACACCCGATGATTCCTTTAATCTTGGATTAAACCCTATCATAAATATTTATTTAGTAAAGAAGTGTGAGTTTCTTGAACGTTCAAACAACACATAACTAGTTATAAATGCACCCATGGGATTTTAAAAGCACGAATTTGTACCACTGCATAAAATGCTAGATTCCCAGGTTACTAAGACTTTTTCCAATCGAACCTGTGTCATACAACAATATGTTGTGATGACATATGAATCTATACATACAAAATGGAAATTGATAAGCCATCATGTTACCTAAAGGCTGTAGACAGGCATTTTTTGGTGCAGCTGTTAGTCTTAAGAAAAAAACAAAATTAAACTCAAAGAAACAGACTTGTGGAAAATGTAACTTCAAAGCTGCAGTGTTTCAATTTGCTTATATTATTTAAATTTTGCATTCCTCTCTTAAACGCACACACATATATTTGATTGAGAAAAAAAGAAAGAAAGAAAGAAAGAAAGAAAGAAAGAAGTAAGAAAGAAAGAAAGAAGGAGAATAAAATCGATAACACAGTAAAGGCGTACTCATTAATTAATATTGTGGTTTTGTATGAATGGAAAATACTAATATACGGTTTCAACCTTTTTGTCATTAAAATAGTTCAGGTATTTAAATTGTTTCAAATGATAGATAAATTTTCTCACATACGTTTAATGTAACTTAAATCTCATTTCTAAAACTATTTCAAAAGTGGTTCATTAATATTTGAACTAATGGACTTTGAAGGGACACCTTGCTGGCATAGAACTCCAGTGCTCTTACTTAGGTTTAAAAGACACCTAGTATACCTTCCTCTCGTCTTGTGGAAAAAGAGAGAATGGTCGACGTTAAAATTATAATTTTCCAAACAATCTCATGAAACACCTGTACTACGAGGATAAACATGTTGGTCTAAGATACAAGATACTTGTTTAATGCCGTATTGTATTACATATAAGAGAAACGTCAAATGTGCGCAATATAGAGATACAAATGTCATACATGCTAAATTTATATTTTTATTGCTGAAAATGACACTTTATTACACTTGTTTCTCGTGACGGTTGTATAAAATGGCATATTTTCAGTTAATTAATTTTTAGAAGATTAGGAGAAAATCGTTCATTTGCACAACAGTTATTTAAGGTCGTAAATCAGCCTACCATTTATGACGTCTGCATTTTTAAACAATGCTTCTTATGCTCATATAAGAATATTTGATACTTTTCTCTCTAATATTCAATGATACTGTTCTAAGAGAGCTGCTCACTTATATTAAATTGTTTATCTCGCATAACTCAAGTCTGAAAATCTCTACTGTTTATTTCAGCTGCATATATGGTTCGGACTTCGCAGAAAGTATGTGTAATTAATACAACATGTTATTTACCTCGTAACAGTAAATGATTGCAGTTTTTGTTCCTCTCTCATTGCTTCGAAGTTTTAGGTTTATAATAATGACGGAATGATCGGATCTATAACAATCTGCTACGGCTAGGTCAGTTGTCATTGCTAAAAGCATCTTCCAACTTATAAATAAATCAAATCTATGCGGGGTTTTATTGACTATCCTATGCCAAAGTCTATCTTTCAAAATATATTTTTGTTAACTTCTCCTTCCTTTGTTTTAGAATTCATTGTTTCGATTGGATGCAAGGAACGCATTAATTCATTTGAAAAACTAATATAATAATAAAAAAATAACTTGAATATAATTGTGTAAATATTTTTAGGTTAGAACACAAATTAAAATCAATACAGATAATAACAATTGACTTTAGCGGCCTTGTTCTTTTGTATTTGTTATAATATCTCGTATAATCATTATATTGTGTGATGAATATTTACTAGTGAGCTTAATTTCGCTTGAATTGCATCAGCTAAAATCAAATGGTTCTTTATTATCGCTTTCTGCGTCATTTATTTTAAATTTGAAAATTACTTTTAAAACAGATTGCTGCCCCTCTACTGTTACCAGTATTGAAAATCAAAATTACTTCTTATACTCAGTCTGTTTATCTAGCAAACAAATAATATTATTTTCTTTCCTATAAACAACTTGACCATTAACAAATTAAACAAGTCTGTTAGCAACATATAGAGCAATGACAAGTAACAAAATGTAAATACTTGGTCAAATATCAACTCAGTATTAATAACTGAAGAACGACAACGTTAAAGATTGTAACCTAACTGATATGTTTATCTATCTAATCGAAATCAATTGACTAATCTTTGGTGAAATAAATCTGATATCACATATTTTGTTATAGTAGTAGGAGAGAGCAAGAGAGAGCGAGAGAGATATGCTAAATATGTTGAAGTACTGTTTTCATAAACTCGTTGATTTGAAACGGTGTGCTTAAATACAATGAATGATGTATAATTTGACATCATTGACATTATCATTTTAGGAAGTGTAAAGTTTCAACATTTTGACGACAGCTAAGAGTACTATGGTAAGCCCTTTTATGTATTTGCAATTCAAAATGTAGTGTTAATGTCGCATTATCAAACGGAAACATGTTTCTCTCATAGACGTAGTATTTAAATGATCTGTTCATGTTACACCCAAACAATTCAAATATAGCAGGAATATATTGCCTAGTCAACAACTATTATTTCCTTCAGAAAATGTTTCCGTTTCTGTAATGCAATATAATCTTTCAAACCTATTCTAATGAATCTGTTTTTTTTTTAAATATCTATGACAAAGCCACCAGTGTTGTCCTCATCAAAAGCAGCAGAGGAGATTGGTTTCAAACAACAGTTAGAGTCAGACAGGGATGTATACTGTCACCTACACTCTTCAACATTTTCCTGGAAAGGATCATGGTGGATGCCTTGCATGACCACAGGGGCACTGTCAGTATCGGAGAAAGAACAATCACCAACCTTCGCTTTGCAGATGATATTGATAGTTTTTCAGGCGATGAAAAAGAACTGGCTGACTTGGTTGTGCGTCTCGACACAACCTCCACAGCATACGGTATGGAGATTAGCGCCGAAAAAAAAACAAACTGATGACAAATAACACCAATGACATCAGTTCAGAAATAAAGGTCAGAGTACAGAAGCTGGAAAAAATCACAAGCTTTAAGTACATGGGATCAATTATCTCAGATAAGGGTTCCAAACCAGAACTACTTTGGAGAATTGCACAGACAACAGCTGCAATAACAAGGTTGAGACCAATATGGAAAGATACCAACATTGCTTTTGGTTTCAAAATAAGGCTGATGCGCTCGATTGTCATATCTATTTTTCTATATGCTTGTGAAACATGGACGTTCACATTAAATCTACAAAGAAGGATTCAAACCTTCGAAATGAGATGCTACAGCAAGATCTTGGGCATCTCATACATTGACCATGTAACCAACAAAGAAGTCCACAACAAGATCCAACTAGCCATCGTATCCTATGAAGACCTCTTGACCACTGTAAAAAAGCGCAAACGGAAGTGGTACGGTTATGTCTCAAGATCATCTGGTCTGGCAAAACAATCTTGCAACCCACAGTGCGAGGGTGCAGAAGAAGAGGCAGACAGAAAAAGAGGTGGGAAGACAAGATTAAGGAGTGGACAGACATGGGATTTGGAGATTCCCAAAGGGCAGTAGAATAAAGGGAAAGATGGAGAGAATTGGTTGCAAAGTCAACTGTGGTGCCCCAGCGACATCTTGGGTGAAAGGCTTGATGATGATGATGATGATGATGATGATGATGATGATTATCATGATAGACAAAATAAGCGAAGAATGTGATCTCCTTGTATATTGTCAGCTTAAGTAGTATCTTGTTGGTGAGTTTAGATCTGGCTTACTGTCATAGTGTACTACTCAACCCGTTCGTCACACGTGAGTGTATACAGCATGGCTAACATTTAGGTAGGAAATATTCTTCTAACGCTAAGGTGAACTATTTTCCGTTGCAAAATCGGCTAGCTTAAACTATCTAGTTGTTACTGACTGTTTTAAAAGTAAAGTTACAAATGTTTAGGAAATCCACCTGCTACACACTTTGGTTGCGTTTTCAAACCAAAATCTGCCGCAGTCAGGCTACTACACTACTAGTCTGATTGATATACACTGGCAAACAGTCGATTTTCACTGCCTGTAAATCAATTCCCCCTTTTGGGTCACTAACGCTACTGATTTCGTATCTATATGCAAGTTGATTTTATCCTTAATAGCCATCACGTAGAGTTTATTAATTATACTGAACCTATTTTGCACAGCCGTGAGAGGTTCCGAAAAGAACATACATATTCGCGGATGAAATCGTATGTAAATTATTTTACCAGCAATACTGGAACTGCTGCGAGAAATGGAAATATTCCACCTGTCTGTTGCCTTTGTCCTACCTCCGACGTAGTTTTAAAGTCACGGTGAGTTCTTTTCAGAATTCATAAACTACAACAAACGGTCCTCTGTCGCTAGCAATGACTTAGTAGAGACATCCACAGTTTTATTGTTTACAATACATTACTACCAATAGCATCATTTCCTTCAAACCAAATTAATTTATTGACATTGCTTTTACGGTTAAGCATTACTGGGTTTCGTTCCAAAAATAATCACGCGAACATCTCTGCAAACGCCAGATATATAACTGAGACGAGTCACACAACAAAACTTCAATGAGTCTTCCTGAAGCTGTAGGTGACTTTCTAGAAATACAGATTGAAATTTGGCTTGGTGTAAGTGATAATGTCTTCAACATCCGTGTTTCTGTGACCTTATGCAATTGTGAGGTCGCCTAATTGTATACATTCTATGATCAGCTTTATCGGATGTTTCTTTCAGAAACATCACACCTGGGCCAGCGGATTTTGCGTAATTATCACTGTATCTGGTGAATCATAGAATCATCATGGCAATGTCACACTGTCGAGATTTGTTTGATTTCCTTTCCGTCAATGTAATTATTTGCGCTGTTGAACAGCGCCATGACACCAGTGTTAAGAAGTCTAACTCGGGTGTCAGTGGGATAATCATCGTTCTGTGTACGTTTTCACTCAATTTCCAAGAAATTCTCACAAAGACAAACACACCTAGACATGACCTGCACCTGTAATTCTGGTTTAGGACCCTAGCCCGATACGAACAATACTGAAAATCTCTTTTGCCTCGACCTACTAGTATTGATTGCGTGTAGCACCTTACGCGAGACAACCGTAATCTGGTTCCCATTATTAAACTTGCGATCTCTGACTCATCGATAAATTATGGAGCGGTTTCATTGATAATTTTACTGACAGGAGCTTGTATTGTAGCTCTCGATGGAAGTGGAACCTTTGGTCTTGCTCAGTACACGAATCGATTCGATTGAATCGCTTGCAATCCCAGAATTTTTAACTAATCCACATCAACGTTACTGATGCTATGAACGACTTGCATTGCATTATGTTTAGCAAACGGTGTGGCTCTAAAACAAGTCCACGAGGGCCTTTGGTACGCCTGTAAACAATACTGGACTACATTGCCAAAGCGAGTTCTGTAATACTGCATATAAAGGGGGGTTCTTGCGTTAACAACACCCATGAACATTACACATCTACGTACATCGTTGTAATTAAGTATCAGGTCAATTTGTAATGTGCAGCTGTATTGTCAAAGCCTCCCCGCAGGGGTCTATCATGTGCCCGTCCTGATCCACAAGTGCAAAACGAATATGTGCCATGGAAGATACATGGGCGCCACGGTGGGAGGAAACGAGAGCAACGTATTCTGGGAAATGTTCGAAGAGAACACAAATAATACATAACTCTTTGCCGAATCTGCTCTTTTGAAATTACCACTGCTAACGTCACAGGTCATATTAACTGGAATTCTTGGGACAATCCCAACAATGTCTGATAAAATCATGCACTAAAGATTTGTTTGTCCACGGGAATATCAATAGCAGCTTTCGGACAACCAAGAACATTTATCAGCGACGACTGTGCGACGTCAACCGCGCATTTTAGAGATTCTCTCAAGATCACAGATGTAAGTATGTGCTCGTCATCGCTTAGAATTAAGAGTCTATGCTAGTAACTAACGAAATCCTCCTTCTGATTGCTTCATTGATTGAGAGTACAGGGAAATTCAGAAACATTCCAGGATCTTTATTATACTTTTAGTAATAGACCTTATCTTGTTGACAAGGTAGAATATTATATAAATAAATTTTTGACCCTTATCCTGCTTTTACCTTCGTACCCTTGCGTTGCATTATATAACATCGTTATATTGATATATTTTGTCTCCTTAATGCTCATTTTGTTTGCTGATTCTTATTCCATTTTGCAGTAATGTTGATATTTGTCCTCTTTATACTTTTCTAATCATAGAATGATATATAAAGATAGACAAAACATATAATATCCCAAACTAATCATATGATAACTGAATGTCATATTATTTGTCTCCTAAATGCACAAAATGACAAGGTGAAATGAAAAATAAATACACCTTCCATGTTCCTTACAGTAGTTCTGAATTGCCCTTTGCTATTGTTCATATACTTTGAAGTTATTTTCAAAAATATTAAATATTTACAAGGCAGTTATTCATTTTTTTAAAAAAAACTCTTGGAGATTTCACATACTTGATACTAAGTATTTCTATTAGAAATAAACTGAGCTCCTTATGCCCATAAAGCGCTCTTTAAACCTTTTCGGACAACCACCCCTTCATCATTATACCGATCAGTAAAATACTTATTTTAAACAGTGATATGTTCCATTTATTTTATATATCATGTGTTATTTAAAATTAAATACTTTTAATATTGAAATTTGATTGCATTTATTTCTTAAAGGACGTTTTTCTTAACGTTGTGACTAAAATATGTTCTTTGGTTGAAAAATATTTTTACCACAAAGCCTCTTTAACTACATTTCAGAAATTGTCCATTTATGTAAAACCTTATCGTTTTTGTTTTCTTCTGGGAACTGATTCTTTTTTTTTTTTTTTTTTTTTTTTTTTTTTTTTTTTTTTTGTTTTGTTTGCTTATTATTTCTAAAATTAAGAAGTCCCGAAAGTACATAATTAGTTATTTTCTGATGATGTACTCTCCTTCTCTATTGCTAAAATCAAATGCTACAGAATAAAGTTAAAAAGCAGATTTCCTTTCATATTTTGTACACCTCCTACAGTATTATTTCCAATTCAAAGTTCAATCTTATTACAAAGGTACATATACTGTATTTTCTCCAAGTTTATAGCAAAAGTATATTCATTCAACCACTTTATTCTCATTAATCTGGCATTCGTGTAATAATACTAACGTCCAATTATTACTGATGACAGGATCTTAGAAATTTTGTGGCCTGCTTTCTGAAAACATTAGTACACATGCATTATTACACCTCAAACGTTTAGTTTCAAGAGAGCAGCCTTGTCAACTGCGGTGCATAGCACAAATCTAATGGAAGGGCATTGTTAAAATGTGTTTGGCTAAGGGGCATAGTTTTTCTGTACAGCTGATCGTCTGATGTATATCATGTCATCGGTTTTGAAGATGGATATTAGATGTGAAATAGTCCCACACCAGGATTGTGATGATTGTCCATAACAAAATAACATATTTCTCGTTATTTAAGCTTATATCAACAGGAAAATCTTGCAACACATTCTAAAGCTTATGTTAGTTTTCCTGATAATAATTTGATCATAGACTATAAGACCTTGGTTCATTATAAGCGGTCGTCATTGCATATTCAACCTGTCTGGATCAATATAATGCTGAATGTTTACACAACGTTTTCTCCATGTTTATATGAAATGCTTATCATCCTTCAGCTATATTTCATCTTGGTTAGATTTTGAGCAGTGGCACGTTTTTGAACGCAGCATAAACGTTTATATCTTGGAAATATGTCATAAAATCAGCTTCTACAACTTAACATTACTGCTTTACGTTTAACCCTTACTATAGAACCCAAGTTGTTTTGTGTGGGTTTTTTTTAGATGAAATAATAATGATATACCAAAATACAAATTTCTTATATTCATACAGTTTATACAACCCAATCGTTACTGATTTTACGTCTCTTGATACCTCACTGACAACACAACACGTGGTTTTGCCTAAATTAGGTGGAACGTGAACAGTCAGAGCCAAATGATTAGAGTCTTTGTTTCATCAATAATAAATGGAAAAATATTCATGATTGATCCGGTAAGGAAGTAGCAAAGTTCACTTCAAATGAATTGTGAATTATTTTATCAGACGTTTTACATATTCGATGCAGAATTTAATGATACTGGATAATAGCTATTTCAATCCCTGCCTTATATAATTAAATACATGCACAATTATTATTATGTCCAGAAGCCATTTCCCACTGGAAAGAAAACTATTATTGCAGAAGAAATCAGCTAGAATGGAATGCCAGTCTAGAATTAATGGATGCATCCTGTATCAATCAGGCACCAAATCTTTCACACTGTTACGCAGAAAAATTATTTATATTTCATAATGCAACATAGTTTTATTTTCATGTTTGATATAAATGTGGGCGTTAAGTATATCTTTGAAAGTTCCATTTTCAATTCACAGCAATAGCCAGAGGTTTTTAGAACCAACAACTTATTTTCTAAGAGATGGTGACGCTTGGTGTTGTAAAATTGAAAAGGTATCATTTCGGTGATGCTGAATATTTAATTGAAACAGTTCATGTAAACCATTGACTGAACGATTCATGTGCAAAGCTATGTGTTAATTTTAAGAGAGAGAGAGAGAGAGAGAGAGAGAGAGAGAGAGAGAGAGAGAGAGAGAGAGAGAGAGACTGTGATATGATATACGTCTTAAAGTGGAAATAAATGTTGCTCAACATGCGTAAGAAACATTTTCTAAAGTTGGCATGGAGAGTGGCTCGAAATGTGGTATCAGCGCTGCAGAATTCATTTAAATTGCAAAAATTGGAAAATTGACTGTACCAGGCTAACGTAAAGAGGGCTGAGCTTGAAATAAAGTACAATAATTTCTATGATGTCAATTATTAAGTGTATACTACCCACTTAGGCGCAGGGTGTGCCAAATATTTATGGCCCGGGTATAAATTGGAGGAGAAGAAACTCATGTAAGGAGTTGTACGCTAGCTTTAGAGGCAGAATAGAGAAAAACCATAGTGAACCAGAAATGCGAGGACTGAGAGTGTTCCTTTGTGTCTTCCTGTGCATGACTGCCACTCTGATGGGAACTGCAGAATCAGGAGCACTTGACAGTGGAGCAGTGGATGCCCAAGGTACGGATACTCTCTTCCTCCCTTTTCCTTCTGTTCTGAACAATTTTCCAGTAGCACCACTGTATTCATGAAATATTCCAATCATCATTCAACAATTGTAAGAACAGCAAAGACGTGTACCGAAATTTTACCATATATATCATAGTTCAATGCAGTGAGAATAGATTTTTAGAAAAAATTTCATGCCTCAATGACAACGCCATTCTTTATTGTCTCTTAAGATACTTAACTTGATGACTTTGCTTACCTAAAAAACAACTATTTCCTTGTGGTCATATCTTTCATGTATATTTAACACGAGGACTAGGGTTTTGATGGCATTATGTAACATCTTCAGATTTTCGATTAAAGAATAATTATTAAACATGAAAGTTTAAAGAACAAATTCGTTGGTCCACATAGGCTTAGTATCACATGTTATTGATAAGTTATTTTCTCACCATCAGTTTCCTTTTTCCTAAGATGTTTCTTTCTCTATTTGCTTCATTTTTAGGTCTCGGTGCTGAGGGTAAGAAAATCTTTCCTTATGGGTAGTGAAATAAACATTTGTTTCCCTCTGCGAATAAATACATTAACGCATTAAATGTAAAACACTTAAGCTGCACAACACATGCGAAGCAATTGGGAAATTTAAAGAATCCTTGATCATCTAGACGATAAAAATGTATATAAAATTGCTTGAAATGGTCTCTTTTAATACTGCAACTAGTCTACAAAATGCAGTATTTTAACTGATAAGGATACAGTGTCTAATAAAAGTAATCTGGCCTTGGACCAAATATTTTCTAGTAGAAATGTTACATTATGGTGCCTAAGTCGGCTTTTTTCTCATTCATACAGTTTTGGGCTTTTTAAGATTCCTAAATCTTTATAAAACGATCAATAGACTCTTGCATAATAACAAGTTTTGTTTTTATTTTATTGTATTTATCATCTCTCACTGAAGAAAATGCATTCGTAAGGAATAGAATATTATAAGCAAGGCTTTGTCATGTCACCTTTTCCAGGAAGTATTTTAATATATTTTTAAAACACAAGGACCAGTTATGTCACTGCTGCTCGTTACCATAAACATATAAACCTAACTACTGTTATCTTTAGAAACAAGACAACTGTGTCTATTGAAGGTGTTATTAACTAATTGGTGTTGTACAGTCTCTTCTGATAAAAATGTCTCTTTCTGTTATATAAAACCTTCAATTATTTTTATACATTGTAGGTTTCCATTTGATTATATTGCATATCTCATTCGAATTCTCAAACAATATGAAGTTGCTGATAGATAAAAATAGATTTTGCTTATTTCAGCCAAGAACGAAGGAGTTCCTGCAAAAGGCGGTGAGTGTTTACAACGTGTAAAATATAGTAAAAGTATTTTGTTTATCGAGGATTACTATTTGGAAATGCGAGACATTCAGCCGCATATACAATCCACCTTTCATAACATATCCAAACTAGTTATAATACTTCTTAAATGTAGACCTGTTTAAATTGGTACAAAAGTATTTTTCTTGGAAATATTTTTAATGCAAAACAAGATTTTCAGATGTATGTAGAATGTAATATGAATGGAGAAATGTTAGTAGTAATAAATAGTTATATCGTCATTCATCTTATCCTGAGCAAATATAAATTAGGTTCAGTTTTCATTGCATTCTGAAAAAGGTCCAGTCATTATTATCAACCTTTCTAAAATTGGCCTAGATATCTTGATTTATATATCATCCTATGGCATTGTTTCATCAGATATGATCCACTCATTCTGATTGGTTACTGCGACAATGACAGTATTAATTACCTCTATATATTTTATCTTTCTGTCGTTCACAAAGGCTCTCTAAATTCGAAATTTATAATTACGTTAATAATATTCAAATTCTCCAGAAACTTATTAATTCAGATTTTACTCATAATTTTATTTAATTCAATTAACAATTTATACATTCTTTATGTCCTTCCGATCCAGTTCATTTAATTTGTTTTTTAATTTGATTTCATTTTGTTTCTAATTCTATTTCATATATTCTATTTAACCTTGCAGGGAAGAGACTGTGTATTGGTTCAGGCTGTTTATTTTAACGAAGTAAGTGTCTACTAATTACAAGCTCATTATTTACTTCATATATTATTTTTCAATTTCTTTCCTTAACTTTTAACAGCAACTATGTGACCCGTCCGGGTATTCCAGAAAAACCTCGTACATGTAAGGTGTAGAGATTATACGTTTGTTTTTTCTGCTAGAAACGAAGATCAGTTTATTGTCTGTCTTCCCCAGGCGCTGCATGAATACAATTGAGTTTTCTTACAAGCTTATTTAAATACGTTATATATATTAAAGCATTAAAGAAATACTTCAAAATGGACTTCCTATTCCTATTTCATACGGGTTGACTCGTACATACATATGAAGTATAATTTGTTAAAGCAAATATAAAAGTTGATATCAACATCTGAGAATGCAACGCACGCACGCTTCTATCGCCACCTACACTCCTTTGATTTCGTACAGATTACGTCAAAAACCTTCCTAAAGAATACCTTGATAGCCCATGCGCAGTTCTCGTAGATCATCTACGGACAATCATAGAATATTTAATTAAATAAAAACGATAAAAGATCTCATCAATATAAACAATAAATACTTTCCGTTGTACAAATTATTTAATGGAATTGATATTGGAAGGTGTATTGGAGAAGGCAAAATTGATGGATATGAGCTTTCTTACTTTTGGGCTTGGAAAATGCATTTCCAATCATAGGTTACACATAGAAACCAATACAAAGCAAACTATTGTGTGACCGAGTAGACTCTATAGTTTTCGGAAGAGGAAACAAGAAAATCAAAATCTCGGGTACTTCATTAATTTATTGCGGTTCCTACTTTGTTCAAAGCGTCACTTTGAAAAATATGATGATATAAAGAAAATACTAAATGTTCAGTCTAGAAATCCCAAATATGAATCTATCAGAATAGTTTCTTTGAAAAAAATCCGTTGGTGACAATTAAATGATGGCCATTGATTAAAGTTTAAATCACAAAAACTTACAAAATGTCGATTATGAATAAATACATTAGTTATAGAAGTCTTTTTCTCGTGTTATTTTGCAAATTGTCGATATTTTTGCTATTCTGGATTTCATTTTTCATTAGTTACTATCAAACTCGCGAAAATTACAACCACACAAAATCTTCCCTTCATATGAAAAAGAGTCGACAAAATGACAACGAGAACGTTCCAACTTATTTCCTTTTTACACATTAACGCAGGTATAACATTAAAGGGAAAGTCCATATTGCATCTTATTTGTAACGCTGAATACGGAGGAGGCATGTTTTACTTGGCTCATGGCTCAATTTGGAGACTGTCCTGGACGTCTCGAAGTTATTTTCTTACATGGTTGTAGATGTCGATGATTTAATGCCATTCTTTAGCACTTGTTAGGCTATACATGGCGGCCAGTATGTTTCCTGACCCCGAGAAGACCCCGAGAAAATGAGCGACTGAAGGGATGCTGCTTGCCAGGCTTTCGCACACACCAACGTTGGCTGATCTGATAATCAAACTCATGACAAAGAGAATTTTGAATTATGATGTACGTCACAAAATTAGTCTTTTTCAATGTTTGTTGCTTTCTAGATTTGACGACATTTTTCAGTTCATTGATTCAAGGCCGCCAAATATCTAGTGGAGGAAAACCTTTCAAAGAACAATCTACACGTGAAGCTCCTAGCAACATTCCTCACACACCCACTTTGGTCGAGACGAGACTCGTGTACGTGATCTGTTATGGCGAGAGCCCTAGACTACTCAACCGCACGGGGGATGCCCGCTGGTCTCTTTATAATAACTAACATATTACGTATTACGTATTTGAATTATTCGTCAAAGGAATTCCATGCCAAACTAAATTGCAACTGATGCTTGAAATGTTGAATTTTGCGATTTTATGAAGATATTTAAAATGGAAACAAACAGGAACGGGAACTTGATATGCAACGAGCCACACAGAAAAACTCGAAACTTGTATTTCATTACACATTTTACCATCGCAATACAGCTGTGAAGAACGTATATTCAGGGCAAATTTGTCAAAGTTTTGAAATGAAATATTTCCACGAGTAGTAGTTTATGCAAACATCATTGAAATATTACGTATATATGATTCAAAATTTTCCCTTTAAATACTTGGCCACCATTTCGCATCTCTTAAATGAATTACTAAGTCGCCTAATGCGCTCTTTCCCCTCTCTCTTCTAAATGGATTATTGTGTATCTTAACTTCAAATAAAATATACATTACGTGCACTATATTATGACAATGTATGCGGAACAACCTTCGGAATATGAAACCCATCAATCTGGAAAGTGACATTCCTAATAAGGAACAGCTAATAGAGATAAGGAGCTATTTTACCGTGCGCATACAGAACATATAAACCTGCCGAATATATTATTCCTGAAGTGTGAACCTCAGTCAGAATGTATACTTTATCGCTGTCACAGACAGTATACATACCCTTGCCCAATGTGACTATTGACACCCTTATATACTTTTGTTTGAAACGTATTATATCCTTAATGTTTGCTTTACAAAACTTTATCTTCACTCCTTATAATTTTGGACTACAAGTTTGAATCGGATTTATGTTACAACGATTGTACTGATGTACCGTTAAATCATGCATATACTCTTGCGAGAAAGCTGAAAAGAAAGTAAGCAATGTAGGGAGATCATTTTATGTGAACACTGATAACCAGGTTGCTCTAACTCTCTCTGTCCCCAGCTTTATATATATATATAACTTATATATATATATATATATATACTCTCTATATATATATATATATATATATATATATATATATGTATATATATATATATATATATATATATATCGGGTGTAAATGATATACTTTAGAGGAGAATATTCATTATATTTTCCAGGCTGTAAGAAGACTATGGGCCACCAAGGACTGGGACTTAATTCGACCAACGAGTACAACACATCACGGAACTAATCCACATTTATGCTTCTAACTTGTGTAATCATCCCCTGACATATATTTTCTATTTTTCAGTGTCTTGTTGATTATATATGAAGATGAAATTTGAGATATTTAACTGTTCAGATGAAATGAATGGAAAGCCTAGGATAATTTTGCGATACGAAAATCTGACATTTATTCCTATGTTATGTCGCGTTCAAATGCGAACTGCCTCGACCCGCATCTACTGTCGCAGTATATAGCAGTTAAACTTGATATTCCGTGTTGAAGTTCAATAAGCGCAATAAAATGATAAATACAGTAACATTTTCTCTGTTAAACATAAATACAGTAAAACTTTCTATGGACTCCTTGCGAGAAATGGTGTTGAACCCGTACAAACTTTACTTCAAACTGAACCATTTTTCGGGAATGTCCTTTTGTTATATCCTATTGTTAAACGCTTCAAAAGTTTTGATTGTATTTAGTTTTCATATTTATTCTGTAATTACCAAACAAATGTCTTATGAATGCTAAAAACATCAGGCAGTTCTTGCTTGGGAGAATTGTCGTATGTAGCAATACAATCAAAAATTGTGTAGGGTCTTCATTCTTCAGAGAGAAATAATGAAAGTAGAGTTGCAATGGTATGTGTCAGTATTTAAAACCGATCTGATAAATACTATTATCATGAAGGGTGTTAGTTTAAAAGTAAAACAAACTTTAACAAGAAAGTAGGAAGGGTATGACGTCAGTTTTTGCAAAGATTGTTAGTTGGAAAAAAATTCATGATGGTAAAGGATTTGTCTTTGTCTTTTCCGGATGGGTGCTTGTTGTCAAAAATAGGTGATGTGATGGGCTGGTGATTTCGGTGACTAAAATGATACCTTAGTTATAAAAGCATTTGTATTTGCCAACCGGTTTTTGTATGGAATTCCGATATATTTCGCTAGTGTGAAGGCATCTTTCATATATCTGTTTATTACATAAAAAGAAGTTAGTCTATTTACACAACTAACAACTCCCTTAGCTTTATTTCATACAGATATCTTCCTTTCGTATTAGTATAGACGCACGAAGTTGACATTGCACTATGAACATGATTAAGTTTATTTTTCATATTAAACAGGTGTCATGCATCCGACCGCGATCAAGCAAGAACGTTGCAATCCTAGCACGGATTATATTTTTATTAGAAAAAGGCTAATCTCAACCTTTCTTTGTCAAGCTACGAAGATTTAAGAACCTACTGTTCTCGAAGATTCCGTAGATTTACATACAATTTGAACACGAACACATTCATACATATATAGTATTACATACAATCATACGTAGAATCATGCATACATACATACATCCGCCAATGCACATATACCTATCTACAAGCATGAATGTATACATCCATCCATCCATCCATACATACATACATACAGACAGACATACATACATACATACATACATACATACGGACGGACTGACAAACAGACACACAGACAGACAAACAGATTTATCCATACAATCAAAATCAAACAAGATCCATACAATCCTAGCGTGGATTGCATGTATATTTTAAAAAAATATCTAATCTCAACTTTAGTTTGTCAAGCAAACAATATTAAATTACCTACTATTCTCGATGATTCCGCCGATTTATATACAAATTTAAGCACGCACACATGCATACATGCATACATACATACATACATACATACATACATGCATACACACGTACCGGATGCGGGAGGTCGTGGGTTGGAACCCCGATCGAGTCATACCAAAGACATCTAAAATTGGTACAAACAGCTGCCTCACTAGGCGTACAGCATTAAGAGTTTAGTGTTAGGACTGGTCGGCCTGGTGTCAAGATAATGCGACTGGGTGGGACATCATGCTACATGTCTGCAGCATGATGCCCCAGTGCTAGACATCACTGTAAACTGCCACACTGCAGACATCGTTGCGATATGACTGAAAATTTTATTTTTAAAGCGACGTTAAAAATGTAAATCACACACACACACATATACATACATATATGAGGAAAAACATACGCCAAGACATACATACATACGTAGATACATGCATACAGACGGACAGAGGAGCAGACAGGCAAAGAGATTCATACATACAATCAAAATCAAAGAATATCCAAACAATCCTAACGTGGATTGTATTTTTATTTTAAAAAATAACTAATCTCAACTTTAGTTTGTCAATCTAAAAATATTTAACTACCTACTACTCTCGATGATTCCGCCGATATATGTACAAATTTGAACACATACACATACATGCATGCATACATATATACATGCATACATACATACATACATATACATACATACATGAGGATAAACATACAACAAAACATACATACATATACATACATATACACATACATACAAACACACATACATATACATACATACATGAGGAAAAACATTCATCAGGACAGAGATACATGCATACATATGTACAATCATTCATGCATAGATCCGCGTGCATGCACGCACGCACTCACGCATACATACATACATACATACATACATACGTGCATACATGCATATATCCTTATTTACATAGAAACATATATACATACATACATATATACATACATTCATGCATGCATGCATGCATGTAAGCATGCATACATACATACATACATACACACATACACGCATGAATGCATGCATGAATGCATGCATACATACATACATAAACACACACGCATGTATGCATGCACGCATACGTACGTACGTACATACATACATACATACATACATACATACATACATACATACATATATTCATAGCTGTTCTTCTTCTGGTGATTCATCACGTCTGATTAAATTACAAGATCTCACAGAGACCTAACTTCCTTATTCACCTATATACCCGCTGAAGTTATTATATACCTGTACACTGACGCCCTTGAACAAATTATGTGACAACATCCAAAACGTCACCAGGTTCATGCTGTAAGAGAGGTATGTACGACGGGATAAAGAAGGATATTCGTCCAGCTTCATAAAAAATAGCCCCACTAAAATTGGGTACAGGTTATATTATCATTGGTCGTTAATACAGATGGCGCACTAGGTAGAACACTGTTTTAAGCTGTACTCCCGAGAAAATATTCTCAATGACAAAGTCATAAACGCCATCGAAAGACTTCCTATCATGAACATCTTAACAAGAAACAACTGTTGTCGAGTTCAGCAAGGCTGGATAGACTAGCAAGTGGAATGTTTACAATTAGATGGCATAATACTTAACACCTCCATGAGCCCCTATGTCTATGCAGGAAAGAATGTAAAGTACCACATATATGAGACACGCTGTCACCATCACTCAATAGTGAACCACTCTATCAATGTATCAGTCACCCTACTTTTCAAACACCAATTATTGTACCCATGAAGAAATTTCAAGTTTGATTTTGCACTGACAATGAGAAATATTACTTTTGATTAGGTTATCAAATTTTAAAAACAAATAAATTGTGGCCGAGAATATTTACAACCGGAAAAGGATGAACAATCATGTGTGGTTTTAGATTTCCAAAAATAAAAACAATAAATATATTAAAATATATAATTCATGCAAGTAATTTTACAGAAAACAATTTGGAAAGCTTGAAAGACTCATCAGAGCACATTCAAGAGATATCTTCTCATCAGCAGCATAACATAATATGGTCAATGAATCGAAATTTTTGGGAAATGGGACAATTATAGCAATGATATTTCTCTTTTGTCACTGATCCTAAAGAACATAATAAGAAGGTAATCATTTAAATAGTTTGATTGAAAGAAAATACTTTATGCATTCATGACTGTGTTAATTCTATGAAGTTCATGTTAGTGATTACTTCAAGATGTTTTGATTATGTCCTCCTGGTCCTAGCTTTGCTTAACATCTTTTCCAACAATACTATCTCTTTACCTCTTTAAGCCTATTGACTGTGAAATATGACAAAACATTTATCATATTTATTATATTTGTTTAATTCAGATATATCCAATATGTTGGGTTACATGACATGTCTTTTTAATGATGGGATTAAATAATAAAAATGGTGATACAATTACAGATAATATGTATTTAAATCGGCTTTAATTCCATAAGTGTGTCTGTTGGCATCCTTTCAGACGCATACATACAGTCTTAAATTTATTTATTTTTCTCCTTAATGCCCATCTTGTTTGCTGATGTTTATTCTCTTTTGTAGTAATGACGATATTCGTCCTCTTTATACGTTTTCTGATAATATGATGATGTTTAAAGATAAGCAAAACATAAAATATACCAAACTAATCATGTTATAATCGTATGCCATATTCTTCTCCTAAATTCACAAAAATAACAAGAGAAAATGAAAGATAAATGTACCTTGCGACTTCTTTTCCCGAGTTCTGAATAGCATTTGTGATTATTCATATCGTTTGAAAACATTTTTAAATATATTAAATCTTTACCAAGTAGTTATTCTTATTTTTAATAATCTCTAGGAGATTTCACATATAGTCCATTTAGAAATCAATTCTATTTCATATGCCCATAAAACGCTCTCTATACCTTTCGCGCATCAAGCTTTCATCTTCAAGGTCACTAAATACTTATTTCAAACAATGATACGTTCTATTTATTTTATACCTCATGTGTTATTTGAAATAAACTACTTGTGATATGGTAATTTGATTGCATTTATCTCTTAAATGATGATAGGTTTAATTTTGCGACTAAAAGTATGTTCTTTGGTTGAAAAATATTTTTACCACAATGTCTCTTTACCTACGTTCGAGAAATTGTCCATTTGTTCAAAACGTTACCGTTCTTGTGAACATTGAAGACTTTTGCACATTCATCTGAAATTTCATTTGGTTATAACGTGTTTGTTCAATCAAACCATGTGTATATATGTATATATATTTTAAAGTTACTATCAGACCCTGAAACAAGTTATGCAAAACAAGTGCTTTTTTCTGTCAACTGGCGTTTTGTTGCTTGTTCTTTCTGAGATAATGAAACCTAAAGAGTACATAATAAATTATTTTCTATGTCCTCTGATACTCGAATACTAAAATTAAATGCTACAGAACAAAGTACAGAAACAGATTTCATTTGATATTTGATATACCTGATACAATATTATTTCCAATTCACGGTTCAGTCTTATTACATAGGTACTGTATTTTCTCAACGTTTATAGAAAAAGTAAATTTTTCAACCATTTTTTTTTCTAATAAATTTGGCACTTCGTGTGCTTGTGTTGTCCGAATGTTACTGATTAGAGGGTTTTAGAACGTCTGTTGTCCTGATTTCTGACAACATTAGTACATAATGCATTACACAGTATATAGTTTATACAACAAAAGTTTAGTTCAAGGAGAGCAGTCTTGTCTACTGCTGTACACAGAATGATCCATTTGAATGGCATACCTAAAATGTGTTTGGCTAAGGGGAACAGTTGTTCTGTAGAGTTCATCGTCTGATGTATATCACGTTATTTTTTTATTTTTTTTTTGATGATGAACATTAGATGTGAAATAGGACCACGCCTGTATTGTGATGACTGTCTGTAACAAATTAACATAATTCACATTATGTAATGTTTATATCAACAGCAAAATCTTGTAAAGCATTTTAAAGATGATGTTAGGTCTTGTTTAATCTTAGACTATAAGAACTTGGTTCATTATAAGCGGTTGCATATTCAACCTGTCTGGATCAATATAAAGCTGACTCCTTGTACAACATTTTCTCCATGTTTTCATGAAATGCTTATCATCCTTCAACTTTCTTTCATCTTCGTTAGATTTTGATGAAAGGTAAGTGCTTAACAGCCAAAAATTGCATTTTGTAAATATGTCATAAAATCAGCTACAGTATCTTAACAATACCGATGTATTTTTAACTGTTACCATAGTACCCAAGCTGTTTGGTACCCAACTGTCCCACTAGCGAATGAGACATTACCCCACAGTTGTCAAGAGATTTAAACATTACCATTCTTAACACGGACTATAAACTCTTTGGTCAACAATCATTTATTGATCCTACACAATTTATACTCTTGATATCTTACAGTGGGACTTTATACTTGTGTAAAAACATTAATAATCTAATATCTTGATTATAGATGATAATTTACAATTTACAGTCAGAAACTAAAAGTTAAAGAGAGTTTAGATATAACCATATACCACGGGTTACAAAAAATATCGTTATAAAGAGCAATTGAACATTAATTTGAAATGAGGAACGAGTGAAACACATGAATGAACTAGTCGGCATTTGTCCTTCTAACACTCACGTGCTTTTTTCTTCACCTAAATTGTTCTCATTAGTTAAGTTGAATCAATTTAAGCCTTTTAGAAAGTTGCTTTAGTGATTCACGCATCAACAGATAGCATTTTAGAAATCCTTTTCTTTAAAAAAAACAACCTCTTTAGGACATGTCGCAGTTGTCCGTCAAATGTGTCGCCAATGAAATATTTACTAAAGGAAAAATATTTTTCCAATCGGTTATTTGTTATACACTTTGACCTGGAAAGTTTTCTACAAAGGCTTTGAGAATCAGACTAGAATCATAATCAGAGAATTATGATGTGATGTGATTATGATTTTTAACGTAGCTTTAACAATTTTTCAGTCATATCACTACGATATCTGCAGTGTGGCAGTTTATAGTGATGTCTAGCACTGGGGCATCATGCCGCAGACATGTAGCATGATGTCCCACCCAGTCACATTATCCTGACACCAGGCCGACCAGTCCTAACACTAACCTCTTAATGCTGAGCGCGAAGCGAGGCAGCTGTTAGTACCATTTTTGTAAGTCTTTGGTATGACTCGACCGGGGATCGAACCCACGACCTCCCGCATCCGAGGCGGACGCTCTAACCACTAGGCCACCGGAGCAGTAGAGAATTATGAAGAAGTACTGGAATATTCTGATATTTATAGTGTCAATATGTGTGACCTCTGCAATTTGCAGTTCATGGATCGAAATTTTTGAAGTTGTAGCCGTTAGGGTCTGGTCCTTATATCGTTTTCGGAAGATCCATTTAGAACTTGGTTTGATACGGCTTTTAGTTTTCCTTTGATTCGTATGACTTCCTATTTTTAGTTTGTGGTATGCTATAACTGATTTATCTGGAAAACAAAATTTTAGCTTTTCTGACGATTTAACGGTACGCCACGATTGACAACTGGAAGGCAATCTGGATCGAAAGCAAGAGCGAATGATATTCTTTTAATATTTTCACTTTTATTGTGCACTAGATTTTTAAATTCTCACAGCTTGTAAACATTACCCAGGGTTTGCTTGCTGTGTAATTCGGCAACTTTCAGTTTATAGGTCTTAAATAAAGGAACGTTCTGTAACGTGATGTTATGCGTTATGCACAGTCTTTAATACTTTGCGATATATACATAAATAATAAACCAGCTGAAACGGTTACTATAGCATCGCCTCATTATTATACAAAAGTTATATCAGGATTTTGAATTTTATTTTTCCTGTTTGGAATAAAATAAAAAATGCAATTCAGTAAATGATGAAAGTATCTGTCAGAAAGATTAAGGTGGTGGTGGGGGATGCACGGTTGTAATTCTCAATAAAACCTCCAATCATCTCTTCTTGTTAAATTTGAAATTGCGTGAATTATTTATTAGATTCAGAGAAAGCCAATAAAGCACTTCCACTGATTTCAGAAATATTTGTCCTATGAAAAAAAAACAAACTTGTAATACTTATTCTCAGATTCTCTAAATATTATTCCAATTAATTATGAGATTGCAGATATATATATATACCTCTACTCAGGAATAAGTGAAAGTTATCATTTCAGAAAGAAGTAGAATATTTCCAGCAAAGTTCTCTGTCAATGTAAACTGATTTTGATAATTATGGGAACGAATAAACGAATATATCAAAGTCAGTGTTTTACCTTTAAAACGTATATTCCAAAATTGTTGAATACACGGTTGAAATGTTATCTATGAGCCGCTGAATGCAATACTCATGAGCGTCTTTCATCCACAATCAACATCATTTCGGTGTTAACAGGCATAACATATAAACTGTATTATCACAACTTTTCTTGGCTCGACACTCAAACTAAAGAAGAAAGGATTAAACGGTTGGGTAGATGGCTGATTCGGTGATAAACATTTAGAAATTTACCGCAAGGCTGAGAAGTCATTGGAGTAAACATTCTAAAGCTTTATTCAATGGTTAGAGAATATTATCATTAGGTGAACATTTGAAAAGGTTATTCAAAGGTGCAATGGAAGCAGGATTGGCAATGATTATGTCACCGATCTTCTATTGAAGAGAAGCTAGATCAACTGTACCGCTTGTCCGACTCCTGCGACATCTCCTCAATCCTCCTCAACCGTTTGGTCCATCTCCATGGCAACCCGTTATTCCAAGAAACTCCAACGCAAAGAAAATGACAACACACACACAAACACACAAACACACACACAGATATATATATATATAACCAATAACCAGCATATATATATATATATATATACTTATATATATATGTAACCATATATATATATATATATATATATATATATACTATATATATATATATATATATATATATATATATATAAACTTTAAAAATAGGCTTTAAAAGGGTAGCCAATTATTTCTTGAATTGGAGAAATACCTAGTATTACTGCGACTAATAAGTGCATTTTAAGAACTCGGGATAGACTTTTTGTAATAACTTTATTGGGCTGGCATTATCAGAGACTAAACTGAGGCGACGATAACCTGGAAAATAAATAGTAATGTTTCGATTTTATATCGTTCCTCGTAATATCTGATCGTTTTGGAAATATAATAGATATCACTGTGGCTTTCAAAAATGTATATGTGTCATTTACTCTCAACTTAATATTTTTTCTTGCAACATTGGTTTGGGAACTTACTGTTTGCAAAGTGAATTTCTTTTATTTTTCTGTCTGGATTACATATACATATATTGATTCTTTTTACTAATTAGATTAATGCATCGATGTATTCGTTCGATTGTTCGTTAAACGCCCGGTTCCAGATGGGAATATAAAGTTAGGGTCTTGTTCGTTCGTCCCATCTCCTGTCACCATTTATTTTTCTCTGGATTAATCTCTATACACTATGTCGCATACTATATTAAATTCGTAGCAAAAATGTTTATTTTTTGTACCAAGAAGGAACATAACTTTGTAACCTATTTTAGTTGGGCCGTATTACAATCTCGACTAAAGATTAATATCTGTACATTATGTCGCATGCTAGATTAAATTCCTAGCAAGAAAGGTTATTTTAGGACCAAGATAGAACATAACTTTGTAACCTATTAGAGTTGGGACATATTATAATCCGGGTTAAAAGTTTGAAATATTGCAGATATTTTGAACAAACTTGTCTTACGTATATATTCTGATTTGAATCAAATCACGAGTTCAAAAATCATTGGCATCCCAATGAAATCACAAAGACTGTTCGAATATCATGTGACGCAGTAAGCACGCTTTTTCATTCACACATGTCTGTATAAATCTGTCTATATGTCTGTAGGTCTGTCTGTCGGTATGTATGTATGTATGTCGGTATGTATGTATGTATGTATGTCGGTATGTATTTTTGTATGTATCTATGTATGTATGCCTGTATGTATGTATATATGTATGTATGTATGTATGTATGTATGTATGTATGTATGTATGTGTGTGAGCGTGCGTGCGTACATTCGTGCGTGCATCCATGCATGTATGTATGTATGCATGTATGTATGTATTTATGTATGTATCTATGTATCTATGTATCTATGTATGTATGTATGTACCTTTGTATGTATGTATCAATGTCTGGATGTATGTACGTATGTATGTATGTATGTATGTATGTATGTATGTATGTATGTATGTATATCCCGATATATGTATGTATGTATGTTCGTCTGTCAGTACATGCTTAGTTGCGAATGTATATATGTATGTATGTATCTATGTATCACTGTATGCATATACATATGCGTGTCTCTGTTTGTATGTAAACAGACGGAATCATCGAGAAAACCAGGTTGTTCAATCTTCCGGGCTTCACAAAATAATGATGGGATTAGTTTTTATTTAATAAAAATACAATCCGTGCTAGGATTGTATCGTTCTTGTTTGTTTTGATCGGATGCATTACTACATTATTATAATATGAAAAGAAAACTAGATTATTTTCATAGTCCATTGTACCGATCGGGCTTCCATGGTAACAACGAATGGAATATACCTGCACTAAGTAAAGGTAAAGGAAGCAGTTAGGTGTGTATATAGACTAACTTCTTTTTGGTTATAAACATATACATGAAATATGCTTCCACACTCCATAAATATAAATGTATCCCATCAAAAGCCGGTTTGCAAATATAAATACGCATCTAACTAAGCTACCATTTTAGGGACCAAAAGTGTTTGCCTATCCCATTACCTCCTTTTTGAAAACAAACATCTACCTGATAAAGGCAGAGGCAAATCCTCTACCACCATAAAAGTTCTATCCAGGAAACAATCCTTTAGAAAAGTCATATCCTCTCTACTCCCTTGTTATTATTTGTTTTCGCTTTCAAACTAATAACCGACGTGATAATTTGATTTATTTGAACGGTCGGCGCAGTCACTGCGCACGTCCTGCATTCACACACACCTCCCACGTTTATACAAATCCTGACACATACCATTGCAACTCTACCTTTCCTGTTTTCCTTTTTATCTCTGAAGAATGAAGACCCTACATAATGTTTGATTGTGTGGCTATATACGAAAATTCTCCCAAGCAAGAAATGGTGTTGTTAGCATTCATAAGCCATTTGCATTGTAATTACAAAATAAATACGAAAACTCAGCACAATCTAAATTTATTAGGCATTTAATGAGTATATAACAATCGGTCATTCATGGAAAAGAAATTCAGTTTGAAGAAAATTTTCCATAGGTTCTATATTATTTTTGTTAAGTATTCCATAGAAAGTTCTCCTGTATTTATGTTTATCAGAGGAATTGTTACTCTATTTGTCATTGTATTCCGCGCATTGAAATGCAAACATGGAATATCTGGTTTAACTGCTATATACAGCGATAGTAGATGTGGGTCGAGGCAGTTCGCATTTCAATGCGACTTAACATAGGAATAAATGTCGTCAGATGTTCGTATCGCAAATTTCGCCAAGGCGTTCTTTTAATTTCAGTTGAACAGTTAAATATCTCAAATATCATCTTTATATTCCATCAAAAAGACATTAAAGAACAGAAAATATATGTAAAGCGTCAGGTGATGATTACACAAGTTAGAAGAACAATGCGGATTAGTTGCATGATGTGTTGTACTCGTTGGTCGTATTAAGTCACAGTCCTTGGTGGCCCATGGTCTTCTTCCAGCTTGAAAAATAGCTTGTCTGTATATATTTTCCTCTAAAGTATATGATTGAGACACAAACACACACAGACACACACACACACAGAAACATATATATGATCATCAGTACAATCATTGTAACATACTTACGATTCACCCTTGTGGTCCGCAATTATAAAGAAGAAAAAAAAATTTTCCACAGCAAACATTAAGGACATAATGCCGTTCAAATAAAAGTAAATATTGAGTTATTCAAGATAAAGGATTGACAGTAAAATATGTCTGAAAGGTATATCAAGTAAATGATAATGGTACAAATATAATATTGCTATAATAGGAGCAAGCCTTGTTAGGTAAGCAAAGTTCTTTGAAAACGTTTTCTCTGTTGGTGAAGCATAAAAAGCTTCCTAACTGATGTCGAGAACTTCGGTCTAAAAGGCTGGCATTAGACGACGCATTGGACAATGATATGCATACTGTCTGTGGCAGAGATAAAGAATGCATTCTGACTGAGGATCACACTTCAGGAGTAATGTATTGGGCAGGTTTCTATATTCAGTATGCGAACGGTAAAATAACGCCTCATTTCTGTAAGCTCTTCCTTATTAGGAATGTCACATTCCAGAGTGGTGGGTTTGGATATTCCGAAGGCTGTTCCACACACATTGCCATCTATATATTGCTTTTCAATATATCATTTATTTGAAATTAGTATACACAATATCCATTTAGGAGAGAGAGTAGAAAGAGAGCATTGGGCGACTTAGTATTTCATTTAAGGATGCAAAATGATGGCCAAGTACTAAAGGGGAAATTAATTTCATCCTAGATGCATGATATTTCAATGATGATTGCATACACTACTGCTCGTGGAAATAGTTTACTTAAACGTTTGACAATCTTGCTTTTAACATGCGTTCATCACTGTTATATTGGAATTGTAAAAGGTGTAATGACATACAAGCTTCGAGTTTTTCTGTGTGGCCTTGCTGTTTAAAAACGAATATGAATTTTGTTCCAACCAAATGTTCTCATCAAATCGCAAATCTGAAAATTTCAAGCATCAGTTTCAATTTACATAGAACTGCTATAAAAATAATTTCAAATACGTAGTATGTTAGTTATTATAAAGAGACCCGCGGGCATCAACCGTGCGGTAAACTGGACTAAGGCTTTAGACTTAACAGACCTCTTACACGACTATCGTCTCGAACAAAGAGGGTGTGTGAGGAATGTTGCCAGGAGCTTCGCGTGAAGTTATTCTTTGAAAGGTTTTCCTCCACCAAATAGGCTGGCAGCCTTGAAGCACGGAACGTGTACTGACGTCAAATCTAGAAAGTAACAAACATGTAAAAGGAAAAACTTTGTGACGTACAGCATAGTTCTAAATTCTGTCATGAGTTTGATTATCGGATTAGCGAAAGGTTGACAACAGCTTTCCTTCAGTAGCTCATTTTCTGGGGTCTTCTCGGGGTCACCCTCCACGAAACATACCGGCCGACATATATAGCCTAACAAGTGCTAAACAATAGCATTAAATCATAGAAAACTACAACCATGTAAAGAAATTAGCTTCGAGACGTCCATTATAGTCTCCAAATTGGGCTTTGTGCCAAGTTAAACATCCCTCCTCCGTATTCTGTGTTACAAATAAGATGCAATATGGACTCTCCCTTTAATGTGATGCCTGCGTTATTGTATAAAAAGGAAATATGTTGAACCGTTTTCATTGTCATCTTGTCGACTCTTCTCATATGATAAGAAACTTTCGTGTTTTTGTAATTTTTGCCAGTTTGGTAGTAACTAACGAAAAATGAAATCCAGAATAGCAGAAATACCGACAATTTGAAAAGTAACAAGAGAAAACAACTTCTATAACTAATGTATTTATTCATAAACGACGTTTGTAATTTTTTGCTTATTTAAACTTTAATCAATGGCCATCGTTTAATTGTCACCAATGGATGTTTTCAAAGAAACTATTCTGATCGATACATATTTCGGATTTCTAGACTGAACATTCAGTATTTCTTTATGTCATCATATTTTTCAAAGTGATGCTTTGAATAAAATAGGAACCATAACAAAATGATGAAATATCTGAGATTCTGACTTTCGTGTTTCCTCTTCCGATAACTATAGATTCTATTGCGTCACACCATAGTTTGTTTCGTATTGGTTTCTATGTGTAACTTATGCTAAGAAATGCATTTTCCAATCTCAAAAGTAAGGAAATGAAATTTTCATCAATTTTGCCTGCTCCAATACACCTTCCAATACCAATTGCATTTTTAAAAAAATTGTACAACGGAAAGTATCTATGTTTATATTGATGTGATCTTTATCTTTTTTATTTAAGTAAATATTCTATGATTGTCTGTAGATGGTCTACAAGAACTGTGCATGGGCTATCAAACTATTCTTTAGCAAGGTTTTTCCAAATAGTTTTTACGAAAAACAAAGGAGTGTGCTGTATTTGCTTTACCAAATAATATATCAAATAATTCAACGAGTCAGCCCGTTTCAAATAGGAATGGTAAGTCTATTTTCAAGTATTTCTTTAATACTTCAAATATATAACGTATTTAAATAAGCTTGGAAGAAAACTCAATTGTATTCATGCAGCGCCTGGGGAAGACAAACAATAAAATGATCTTCATTTCTAGCAGAAAATCAAACGTATAATCTAAACACTTACACAAACGAGGTTTTTCTGGAGTAACCGGATGAGTCACATAGTTGCTATTGAAAGTTAAAGAAAGAAAATGAAAAATGGTATATAAAGTAAATAATGAGCTTGTAATTAGTAGATACTTACTTCGCTAAAAGAAACAGCCTGAACCAATACACAGTCTCTTCCCTGCAAGGTTATATACAATATATGAAATAGAATTAGAAACAAAATGAAACAAAATTAACAAACAAATTAAATGAACTGGATCGGAAGGACAGAAACAATGCTTAAATTGTTAATTGAATTAAATAAAATTATGACTAAAATCTGGATTAATAAGTTTCTGGAGACGTTTGCATATTTTTAAGGTAATTATTAATTTCGAGTTTAGAGAACCTTCCTGATCGGCAGAAAGATAAAATGTATCCGGGTAATTAGTACTTCCAATGTCGGAGGAAGCAAGAAGTCACAGTGGGGCATATCTGATAAAACAACGAGCCATGGGATGATATGTGAATCGAGATATCTATGTAGATTTTACAAAGGTTGATAATCATGATTGAAGCTTTGTCCATAATGCAACGAAAACAAAACCTAATGTATATTTGTTAAGGAGATACTGATGAACGATTTAACTATTTATGACTACTAATATTTTTCCGTTCATTTTTTATTCGATGTACATCCGACAATCTTGTTTTGCATCAAAAAATATTTTCAACAGAAATAGTTTTGTACCAATATAACCAAGTCTAAATTAGAGAAGTGTTATATCTATTTTGGATATGTTATGAAAGGGGGATTCTTTATGCGGCCGAATGCCTCATTGTTTCAAAATAGTAAAGCACTTTATACAAAATACTAGTACTAAATTTTACATGGTATAAACACTCACCGCCCTTTGCTGGAGCCCCTTCGTTCTTGACTGAAATAAGCAAAATACATATTTATCTATCAGCAGCTTCAGGACATGACACTTTTTAATAATGAAAGAGATATGCAATAAAATGAAATTGAAACCTACCATTTATAAATAATTGAAGATTTCACACCACGGAAAAAGAATTGTTATCAGAAAAGAAAATGTACAACACCATTTAGGCAATAGCACCTCCACCAGAAGAGGTCTTCTGTCTACAAATAACATGCACAATGATTAGGTTTAGATCTTAATAGTAATGAGCAGTGATGATATAACGTGTCATTGTCTAAAAGATATAATAAAATACTTCTTGATGGAAGAGGTGATATGAAAAAGTCTTGCTTGTAATATCCTATTCCTTACGTATGCATTTCCTTCAGTGAGAGATCATACATACCATCAAATCAAAACAAAACTTGTAATTATGCAAGAGTCTATTCATCGTTTTATAAAGATTTAGGAATCTTTCAAAAGCACGTCTGTCTTCGTAATTTAAAAAAAACCAGACCTGTATGAATGAGAATAAAGCCGACTTAGGCACCATAATGTCACATTTCTACTAGAATATATTTGGTCCAAGGCCGGATTACCTTTATTAGATAATGTATCCTTATCAGTTAAAACTCCTACATTGTGTAGACTCGTTGCAGAAACAAAGTATTAAAAGGACCATTTCAAGCAATTTTATTTATATTTTTAACCTCTCAAGGATCAACAACGCTTTAAATTTCCCGTTTGCTTAGCATGTCATGTGCAACTTGTTCTCCAAACGTTTTACATTTGCTACGTTAATGTATTTATTCACAGAGGGAAACAAATGTAAATTTTACTGCTGATCAGAAAGGTGTTTTCTTACCAACAGTACCAAGACCTAAAAATGAAGCAAAAACAAAAAGAAACATTTAAGACAAAGAAACCATATGGTGACAAAATAACTTATCAATAACAAATGATCCTAGGTCTATGTTGACCAATGAATTTGTTCTTTAAACTTTCATGTTTAATAATTATTCTTTAATCGAAAGCTAAAGATGTTACATAATGCCACCAAATACCAAAATCTAGAGCTATCTTCGTGTTAAAATATGTAAGAAAGATGCACCACAAGGAAATAGTTATCTTTTATATAAGCAAAATTATCAAGTTAAATAAATTTAGAGGAAATAAAGAGTCGATTTTTCACTTTCAAAATGTGTTTCATGTCTCTGAGGCTTCATATTTGTTGTCTAAAGTCAATTTCCAATGCATTGAACTATCATGTATATGATCAAATTTTCAGTATACATCTTTGCTATTCTTTGAATTGTCAAAGGGCGACTGGAATATTTTGTGAATTCAGTGGTGCTACTGGAAAAGTATTCAAAACCTTAAAAAGCCTACGGTGTATAAGGAACTTTTATAAGCGTTTTGTGTGTGTGTGTCTGTGTATTGAAAGAAAAAGAGGGGAAGAGAGTATCCATACCTTGGGCATCCACTGCTCCACTGTCAATTGCTCCTGATTCTGCAGTACCCATCAGAGTAGCAGCCATGCACAGGAAGACACAAAGGAACACTGTCAGTCCTCTCATTTCTGGTTCACTATGGATTGTATCTATTCTGCCTTTACAGCTGGCGTACAACTCTTTACAAGAGTGTGTTCTCCTCCTATTTATACCCAGGTCATAAACATTTGGCACACCCTATGCCCAAACGGTTACGATACAGCTAATAATTGACATCATAAAAACCATTATACACTATTTCAAAATCCGCCCTCTTTACGATAGCCTGTTACAGTGAATTGTCCAATTTTTGCAATTTCACTGCACATTCTGAAATCATGCGTGCATGTGTTAGTAACATCATAAGATAAACTGGATCAAATAACATTCTTTGAAATAAAAAATAAATATTTCACTGATGTGAACTTTAAAATTATAGAATCCTCAAACTCAATGATCACAATATTCTACAAACCCGACAATACTATACACATAATATAGTTAATTTATTTTAAAAATGATTCCATTGTAAATTTATAGTGCATAAAAATTCGCCTAAAACCACCATAGTAGAAGCTTCACCTTATACTCGTTTTGATTATATAGTTTGACTAATGATATATCGAAGTGTGTAAGTGGAAACAATTCAAACTGCTACAGTGGCGATAACGCTTTCAATTATACAGCTCTTTTATCACATTCTGGGCTACTCTCCTTACCAAATTAAGAAAATGGATCGTTTCTTATGCATGTTGAGCAACATTTATTTCTATATCGAGACCTATTTCATATCTCTGTCTCTGTCTCTCATTCTCTTTCAATGTTGACACATAGATTTGCACATAAATAGTGCAGTCACTGGCTTGCATGAGCTGTTTCTATCAGATATTCAGTATCATCCGAAAGATACCTTTTAGGTTTTACAACAGATGTCACCAGCTTTTAGGGAATAAGATCTTGATTTTAAAACCCTAAGAGTATCACTATGAATTGTTAATGGAACTTACAAAGATATACTTAAGCCCACATTTGTATCAAACCTGACAATAAGAACAATGGTATATTATGAAAAATAAATAACTTTTCTGCGTAAAAGTGTGACAGATTCAGTGCGTGATTTTACAGGATATATCCATTATTCTACACTATGGCATCACTTTCTAATTAATGTCTTCTGCAATAATAATTTTCTTTCCAGTGCTAAATGTCTTCTTCACGCTGCATGGATAATGACTTTAAATAATTGTTGGTAAGGGTATTCAAAATCCTGCATTGAATGTGTAAAATTTCTGATAAAATCATTCACACAAAATTTGAACTGAACTGGCGACTTCATTGCCAAATTAATCATGCTTTGAATAGTTCTACGTTTATTATTGATGAAACAAAGATTGTCTAATTATTTGGATCTGAATGTGCACGATCCAACTAATTTAGGAAATACCAGGTGTTCTCAATAAAGTGTCAAGACACTTCAAGTCAGCAACGTATGCGTTGTATGTGCTGAATAAATATAAGAAATGCGTATTTTGGTCTATCATTCTTTCTACTTCTATAATTAAACTTTTCCTGGTTGCTTGGGTACTATCGTAAGAGTTAAAAATACAGCAGGAATGTGAAGCTACTGAATCTGTTTTTATGAGATATTTCCAAAATACAAACTTTTATGTTGTGTTCAAACACGTGCCTCTGCTCAAAATCTAACGAAGATGAAATCAAGATGAAGGATGATAAGCATTTCATGAAAACATGAAGAACAAATAGTGTAAGCTGTTAGCATTATATTGATTAGGACAGGTTCAATTCGCAATGGTGACCGCTTATAATGAACCAAAGTCCTGTAGTCTATGGGGAAAACTTACATCAGCTTTAAAATGCGTAGCAAGATTTTCTTGTTGATGTAAACGTTAAATAACGAGAATTGTGGGTTGTTTTGTTATGGGCAATTCACCACAATCCAGGTGTGGTCCTATTTCAGATCTGATATCCATCTTCATGATACACATCAGACGATCAACTCTACAGAAAAACTGTGCCTCTTAACCCTACACATTTTAACTATGCCTTTTCATCAGATTTTTCTCTGTGTTGCAGTTGACAAGGCTGTTCTCATGGAGCTAAACTATTTTTGTGTAATATTGCATGTGCACTAATGTTTTCAGAAATCAGGACAACACAAGTTCTAAAATCCTGTCATCAAAAATATTCAGACATTATAATTACACGAATTGCCAGATTAATGAGAATAAAATGGTTGAAAGAATATAGTTTTGCTATAAATTTTGAGAAAATACAACACCTTTCAAAGAAGATTGTACTTTGAATTGGAAATAATATTCTAGCAGATGTAAAAAATATCAAAGGAAATCTGTTTTTAAACATAGTTCTGTAACATTTGATTTTAGTATTTAATTATTAGAGGACATAATCAGAAAGTAACTAATTACGAACTCTTTAGACTTCTTTATCTTAGAAATAATAAGCGACAAAATGTTAGTTCCTTGAAGAAAAAACAACCTGATTTGCTTCAGTTGCTTAAACACCAAATTATTCGCCTTCCAGGCTTCTGTTAGTAGTTTTCATATACAGATAGATAGATAGATAGATAGATAGATAGATAGAATCATAGATAGATAGATAGATAGATAGATAGATAGATAGATAGATAGATATGATTTGATTGAACACATACGCTGTCTAATTAAAATTTTAACAAACTATTTATATCCAAATTAAATTTCAGTGGGATATGCAAAATGGGCACTGTTTGCAAACACGGTAAGGTTTTGGATAAATGGACAATTTTTGAAATGTAGCTAAAGAGACATTGCGTTATAAAGGTTTTACAACCAAAGGACATATTTTACTCACAAAAGTAAGCATAACATACTTTAAGAAATAAATGCAATCACATTTCCATGTTAAAGGTATTTTATTTTAAAAAACACATGACATGTAACACTAATATAACATAGCAATATTTTAAATTAGTGTTTTAGTAACAAGAACAATGAAGGGCAATGCCCGAAAAGGGTTAGAGAGAGAGCGCTTTATGGGCATATGGAGCTCATTTTATTTCTAATATTAATACTGAGTATCATATATGTTATATCTTCAAGAGTTTATTAAACAAGAAGAATAACTGCTTTGTAAAGATTTAATATTTTTGAAAATGTCTTTAAGCGATATATGAATAATCGCAAAGGGCTATTCAGAACTACTGTAAAGAACAAGGGTGGTGCATTTATGTCTTATGTTTCCTTGTCATTTTGTGGATTTAGGAGAGAAATAACACATGCAATTATCATATGATTAGTTTGGCATATTATATTCTTAGCTTATCTTTAAACATCATCTTATTATGAAACAAGTATAAAGAGGACGAATATCATCATTAATGCAAAATGGAATAAACAATCAGCAAACACGATGAGCATTCAGGGGAAAAATATATAAATTTAAGACAATACCTGGTATGAAACTTTTATCAACTGATGACAGTTGAAACATTTATGTAATGAAAGCCATATTCGACTCATATAATCTGTAATGGTATCACCATTTTTGTTATCTCATCCCATCAGTAAAATGAATGACAAAAATGCACATACTTTAATGTCTTTTAGAAAACTGCAATGAATATATAGGAAATAAATAAATTAAATAAATATAATAAATTATATAGAATTCACAGTCGACAGGCTTAGAGAACATAGAACGACATGACTATTGGGAAAGATGTTAAACAAATCTTGGACCAAGTGGACATAATGCTAATATTATTATCTTGAATTAATCACTAACATGGACCTCATAGAATGAATCCAATCATGAATAGATACATAATTCCATTTGAATTAAAATATTTAAATGATACCCTTCTTATTATTTGCTCTATAGCATCCGTGACAAAAGACAAATTTGTTGCTTTAAATGTCCCCTTTTCCAAATAGTCTGATTCATTGACCATATTATGTAATGATTGCTGCAGTTGAGGTATCTCTTGAATGTGCAGAGATATGTCTTTTAAATTCTCAAAAATTCAAATTGGTTTCTTTAAAATTACTTGCATGCATTATATTTTAATATGGTTTATGTATTTATTTCTGTAAATCTCAAACAACACATGTTAGCTGCATCCTTTTGTGGATATTCTCTGCCGCAATAGATGTTAGTTTTTCTTTTAAAAATATGATAAACTAATCAATAGTACTATTCTCACATTATCAATGCAGCATCAAACTCAGAATTTATTCATTGGCACAGTAAATAGTTTTCGAAGTGTGGGGTGCTGGATTCATTAATAGAGGGGTTCACAATCTTGCCTCAAATTTCTTGAGGAACTCAACAATATGTAAACTGTAATGATTAGTATACAAAATGATAAGGAACATTAAATGAGGTTTGAAAGCCACTGAAACACGTTTCTCGAAAGACAACTCCTCCGTTTTATGGTCATGACCATGAACTATACATTAGCACAGTTGTGTAACATTTGCTGCACCATGTAAAATAAAGTTTTTCATCCTTTTTAAAAACAGATTCGAGGACTTCATCAACGAATACATATTTTTTTTTTAAGTTTACAAATCAAAAGTTTTAGATATAAGTCATACTTGGTCATATCTTTTGTTGAGATAACGGATATAAATTTACGCAGTTATCAACTGTTAGGAAGGTAGTTAGCACAATACAATCTTCCAAACTTCGGAGTGTTCGCTAAACTAACTTTTGTATTAGTGAAGCCTTGAAACCAATGAGATTATCATTCGCTCTTGTTTACCATCCAAACTGCCCTCATCGAACAACCGTAGCGGACAGTTCAGTCATCAGAAAGGGTAAGACATTTGCTTCCCAGATAAACCACTTACTGCTTGCCACAAATTCAACATATATGACACATACGAATCAAAGTAAAACTTAAAGTTCTAACACATCAGTCAACAATTTATCTTCCGAAAAGAATATAGGACCAGACCATAACAACGACAACATAAATGATTTCGAACTCTTAGCTTGAAATTGCAGAGGTCACAAACATGTACAGTGTTATTCAAATTGTAAATATCTAAAATATTCCCCCAAACATTCATTTGTCTGGATTATAATCTGGTTATCGTAGAAAACGATCCAGATCAAGAAGTATCCAAAAATGTGTCATGAAAGTATCACTTGATGGTACAGACCAGCCCAGAAACATTTTTTAAAAGGTTTAAGTGAATGCGATAGCTACATGTTTACGAAAACTAATTTTTGTTAGCATGTTATAAGAATATACCATGGTTTGCACAGGAATTATGCATGCATCAATAATCCATATTAATATTTTAGCAGACATAAATTTGGGAGAGAGACAGGCTGAATCAGAGAAATTCGAGAGTCACGAGGTTGTTTGCAAAAGTATGTTCACACAGAGAGTCGAAAACGCTCATCAACTGTGCACGTCAATTTCGCTTATCTGTAATGTTAGAAAGCGAATTCTGTCGCCTCTTCTAATACGAATAGATCAGTATTTTTATATTGGTAATATTTGATTTGATGTATTAGGATTCGTCAGTAAAAAAATTAACACAAAATTTACCTTGCAATTCCCTCTTGTAAATTTACTTTTTTCGTTCGACAAATATACCGATTTAAACTTTTTTTCATTAACTTTAAACTCAGCTTCTTTAAAATGTCATGTGGAGTGACCGCATTTAAATTTAATCAGGAAACTAATATTAATAACAAGCATAAAAAACGAAATATTAGGAACAAGTTGAAGAACATGTGCAGCAGAACGATCAAAGCAACCTAACTACTACTACATCCGCTCTGATGGCCTAAGTGGTTAGAGCGTCCACATCGGATGCGGGAGATCTTGGGTTGGAACGCCGGTCAAGTCATACCAAAGACTTATAAAAATGGTACTAGCAGCTGCCTCCCTTAGCGTTCAGCATTAAGAAATTAGTGTTAGGACTGGTTGGCCTGGTGTCAGGATAATGTGACAAGGTAGGACATGATGCTATTTGTCTGCGGCATGACACCCCACTGCTGGACTTCACTGTAACTGCCACAATGCAATCACCATAGAGGTATGACCTGAAAATTATTAAATCCAAATCACACACACACAAACACACACACTATTTTAAATATCGGTAATATAATTACAAATGATGACATTGTGTTATTGATGGTTATGATAATGATCTTTCACGAAAGTGTTTAAGCATATTGTTCCACTAATGCTTAAACTTCGAATTGGAACCCCATTTTTGATGTATATGAATATCCCTGAGATATCCTTAACATGTAGATGTAGTATATACAATGTACCCTGGAGATAGCAATGCCTTCATTATCATATGTGTTTATGCCTATTAGAGGCTATTTTGTAAATCTGAATGTGAGAGCATATTTAGTGCTCAGTTTGTTTCATTATTATGCATCTAGGTACATCAATGCTATCCGTTTCCACTTACATCTAAGCAACCTGTCTGTAATTTGAACACAACCATGGATAATTTCCAAACAATGATTTCATTATATGTATATATATATATATATATAGAGAAAGAGTATATATATCATATAATACATATAATAACCATATTATATATGCTCCTTGCCATATATATATATATATATATATATATTTATTCCAGACAAACATTAACCCCACAAAGCGATTCTTGTAAGAACATAGCATCTGATAATGCTTGGAAACAAAATTCCATCATAAAAATAACATAAACATGGACACGACGATAAAGACTATTGTTTTATATTGGATATAGTTCAGTTATTTAGATATTTTAAGACAGTTTAAATTCCCAGTTACGTTACTCTGTCAGGTTGTCTAGCTTCCCTGGAATAAGATATTTGCCATCTTTTCGGATCCAAAATTTTGTAACACATTATAAGATAGAAAAATAGCAATACAATTGTCCATATATATGTTATTGGTTATATGCTTGTTAACATTCAGCTATTTCTTGTAGATATACGACTAATTGTAATATTAAATGGGGGATGGGGATTGGAATCCATTTGCATAAAAATGATCACACGATGCCTAGCACTTAATTCCAGCTCCTATACATATCAAGGTTATTCTATAACCTTAATGATGTCAAGTAAAATATGTTGGAACAAACGTCGAAGCCAATTTTATTGCTTCAAAACTTAATTTTAATAGTACTTAATATTAGCAGCCACAGAATTGTAAGCAAATGAATGAACAATGTTTTCTTTTCTTCTTTTGCAATGTAATGCATCTAGTTACAGACCAATCCATGCCGATAATTTTACCCAAACAATCCAATGTGAGTAATTTGACTAAGATTTGTACCCTAATAATCTGTACCTGCCGTAGTTGTGGTTCAATGCCTCGATTTTGGTTGTCATTTGTCAATTTCATCTAAAGAGTACAGCCTTAGACTTGAACATTCAATCGGCAGCATATATTCAGCATTGTAATCGCCTGCCCTTAAACGCTATGCTAACGCACATAGTTTGTGTAAAGATTTTGTCTTTCGATAATTTGAAGGAAAGATAATCATAAAAGAATTTCTAACATATCCTACTCCAATGAATCGGATAACTCTGAGTGAATCGGTAAACTGTAGGGCAAGTTAAACCGTACTGAACTGCAGTTGTTAGTGACATTTTGGAAGCTCGACCTTCCTTACCTATGCTTTCATTACATAGGGTTTAACACCATTTTTTGAGCACATGATATACATTCGGTCTAGTACATTTGATGGGGCAGACTCCATTAAGACGCACCAAACCGCGGGAAGGTAATGGCAACCTTTCTAACATGTACACGTTACTCGAGCCAAGCCTCAACGTCTGAACAGGCATACGCCATACACCAGTCGCCCGACCACCGTTACCCCCATACACACCTCAATTGACGCTTTGAACGTGTTCTCTTTGAAAATCACTTTATTGCTTT
>JAECUM010029192.1:0-25514 GCA_016617855.1 Megalonaias nervosa | reverse complement strand
AGAGAGAGAGAGAGAGAGAGACAGAGAGAATTATAAATATACACCAAACAGAACGGAAAGTGCTATCCCTGGATTCTATAGAAGAATGCTTGATAATGAAAGGCAGAATTAATATTTTAATACAAATAATACTATCATACAGGTTAGAATTTTTAATTTGTACTCTACGGAGATTCGAACCCAGGTCCGCGGGTAAACGGCACCAATCGCCTTGCTTGCACACACAAACCCATATTCCCTCACGACTAAACACACTTCACTAAAAAATGATGCGAGTATCAAGTCATTTAATATCGAACTTGCAACTTCCATTTCGGTTCTGAATGTACAAACGCATCTTACACAAATGCAAACCTGACATACTTTACAGAGTGATACTGACGTCTTCATTTTGATCAGGATACTTAGCAGTAAATACTAAAATAATTGCATGCAAATGATTTTGATTCGCCACAAACGTATATAAGATAGAATAAATGATATCTAATTTTAAAAACGAAAAACAAAAAACAAAAAACCAAGATACTACTTCTTAATAGTGAACTTCATGTTAACTGTTGGCTTTGAAAATGTTTCAACAGTCCAGTGTTAGCATTCATTGTGACAATCTTCTACTGAAACATGCTTCATAAATTATTGTAGTAAATTCCATACATATATGTACATTTTATATAAAAAGGAAAATACAAAGTAAAAGTACTTTATGACCCTTTACGTGATGACGCATTTCCCTTTCTGCTTCTTTATCTACATCTGAATTGACTCTTTTCAAGGGCAAGTACATAAAATGATAGTATGGGTTTTGACGTACATACATAGGAGCGTATATGTATATGTATATACAAACTATGGGTATAAATTTGCAACAACTAAATTGCCGGTGATTCATTATTTGCAAAAGGTGACAATTATATTTACCCTGAGTCATGATTTGTTCCTTTACTTGATTGATTAATTTTAAATACATCTATGCAATGTGGATCTTTGCAAACGATTTTAAAGAAACTAAAACTGAACATAATTAGAGTCAGAGTTATTCCTTGCAATACAAAGTGAAAGACGACAAAAATGATGGGCATATGTTGTGCCAAAAAAATTATATATTAATTCATCTCACTGTGCACATCTACCAAGACAAACAGATATTATACAGCAAGATCAACAATAATAACCAGTCAATATCAAATTCCCAAAACAGAAAAAAGTAAATCTAGTTTCAAACTATTTTGAAATGGTTGCTATATTAATTATAAACAGTAAATTCGTTGCTGTGCGGATTCTAACATTTTCAGGAAAGGTAACCACTTTCTATTTGATATGAAATCAACAATTTGATACATGCCGAGCAATAAAATGACCAAATGTTTCAATAGGTGTTCCTAACTTTGTTAATGTTCAAAAATAAAGACATGACTTGTACATTCTAATAATGTGCATTAAATCAACCTGCAAATAATAGCAATAACAGAAAAGACTAAAATATATTGTGGCTGGAACAATTTATTTCGAAACTAAAAAGTATAAATAGTATTGGTTCGCAATTTTATTTTCAGGCTCTGTATTAGAAGAAACAAAGAGTGACGTTTCTTACTAATTTCCTGTCCAAGCGTACATACACTATATTGCAATGAAACTCAGCTATGCAGTCTGGACTACTACTTTTATTTGACAACTGTATCTATGGTAAAATTCAGACATGTCGTGTATGCACATTTACTCTTCTTAAATTAAATACAAATTGTTCTTTAAAAACATAATACAAATTTTGTTTAATTAAAGTGCATTCAGTCCTGATTATTGAATCATCTGCAACTTATCTGTCATTAAGAAACTTCCAGACGAAAAGTATCGGTCGCTATTGACTTTCACACTGGTGGCCGGGTACTAAACTTTGTCAAGAAGGTACACTTCGAGTCACAATATAGGGTATTTGTGTATCAACATTGGTAACTTTCAGTGTGGCATCACATCGCACGAAATTCAATCCGGATTGTACTGGTTCACACCTTTAGGTTGATTTCTTCCAAAACGTTCGACGTCGTTTAACATTGATTTTGCCTTCTGTACTTCAAGGGGCGTGTAAATAATGATTTTCCAAAGGAATATTGATGTATGAGAGTCCATATAATGAAATTATTCACCATCTAAGTGCATGTAAAATCAAATTCTAAAAAAAAAAACATCCATTACTGAAATAATCAGTGTTGAATGTCTACATGACCTATATGACCTTTACTTTAGGTTCTGCCTAAATTACAAAATGCAATCTCAATTTAAAAGAAATTATCTACAAAGGCAATAGCGATGGAACACCGTGAGACACGTTGCGATTTGCATTGGGGACCATATAAATCGAAGCATTTGGTAACAGTGTCAATTAAACTCGTATATCATGAAAGGACGTTTAAGTCCTACATTTAACATATATATCGTTGTTTGTTGTGGACGTTTGCGACTTTTTTAGAGTGAAAGGTAAGTTGAGGTAATTCTTGTATAAGGATGTTTAACATTATATCAAGCAAAATGGGATGCAAACGGCTTGAAAAGAAAGTGAGGCTTTCTCCGAATAACGAAGAGAAGAGAAGCGAGCAAAGCAATGGCAGAGGAAACATGAAAATGACCACAGACATATGTAGCCTAATAGAAGATGAGGTAGAACCAGACTGAGAGATGGGATAAATACAAGTGGATAGATGTTTATTAATACAGAAAGGCGTAAGAGGTTCGCTATATGTGTTTGGCACAGTGCTATAGAAAGGACGATTTAGCGTTGTCGTTTTACACCGAAACAAATATATGGATGATTGAGGTGTCGAGAATGTAGTTAATGCGGTGTAAGTGAAATGATATCCTAAGAAGCAACGCCGGTGTCAGGCAACTTGAACAATGCAAGACGTACCGAATTGACCCGTCTGGTAAATAAAGTCTATTATTGAAAGACAAGGCTTTTATATATATATATATATAGCTCTCAATCAGCATGCCCCTTTATAATGTAAAGAAGAAACAACACAGCCCGAGCTGGTATGTCAGTTTCTGTACACATTGATTTGACTATACGTATGCCGCTTCGCTCCAAGTAACATCATCATGATCGCTTGTACTTAGTAGCATAGCACGCGTAGCGCGAGTATTTCCAACTCCATATGGCCGATGCATGTTAAGCATAACATCTTCTGATCGAACTAAGTGAATATACAATCAAAGTCTTTAACGTCTCAGCGACATTTCGTATGCATGTTAGCAGGCCAAACAATTGATCTCTGGGTCTTCTTCGGAATCGGAACAAAATATTAAGCAAATTGATTAATTATCAAAAATAGCATGAGGATGCATATTTCGAATCACCAGACCGCAGCGTAGCATATTTATTTCCAGCAGTACTCTACTTAAATGTTGACATAGAATCAAAGGACTTCGGTCCAAGTGGTAAGAGGAAATGACCCATAAATTTTCTCTAATAAGTTATAAATCACGGGGATAACGAAACTATTAACCATTTTATTTGTCCAATGACGTAGCTTTGTAGTTTTAATTGTTCCTCCCCGTCCCATTCCGGGTGACTCAATGGCATTTTGAACTTGATTGGGATGGGGTTAGTGTCGGTTGTCACTCTTCTCCTTTACTGGCACACGGTCTCGTAATCGCCACAGCTATCCTTGAAATTAAGCTATTATGTTTCGTTACTGCCTGCAGCAAAATCTATGCATAAGAAATCCACAAGGAAACATTACTATAAGGTATAATCCGATATTGTACATGTCCTCAATGTCCTTCAGCAAAACGTTATTTTATATTTTAAAGAAAATGTTAACTATGTTATTATCTTTAGATTAAAATCTAAATAACTGAAAGTCGTCCCGTGCAGTGAAACTCATTTTAATACAATAAATCCAGTGGCAAGTGTATGTGTGCCACAGGAACAAGTAAACACTCAAAATCTGCATAAATAACAAATGGGATACTTAGCTTATGATTATAATTTTTAAATTTTAATACTTTTTCTTTCTCTGTTGGCATTGTTATTCTTTGAACGTTAACACAATATTTAACATGCTCTTGTAAAGTTTCAGGTTTAGAAAACCCTTGTAAACATTTGTAGCAGAAATATTTTTTCCATGATACTTATTATACTGTCTGCCAACTAACCCGTTAAAGTTTTTTATCCAGCAATAATGTCCTTTATAAAATAACAAATTTATTGTCAACTGCGTAGCATTTTCTGAAATATATCTCGGGTAAACATTTTCTCGATCATCTAGTCCAAAAACATTTACTGAAATATTGTTTTGTTTTTCAAACTTTGGTATCTGATTTTCTGCCACTGGAAAAGTTATTCCGTCAAAATCCAACTCGTTATTGTACGGCAAATATTTTTCAACTTGGTTGGAGTTACAATTTTGAGGATGTCTTGCAGATAAAATTGCCCAACGGAAACACTCATTGTCGCTGTTTTTGATATTTATACAACATTGTTTGCTTTTAATTTTTTTAGGGAGATCAATGTAAGAACTACCGCGAAGTACGTTATATCTTGCTGTATGAAATAAAACTTCCTTTATCATTTCAAATTTCCAACCTGATCCTGATGAAGTAAATTCCTCAAGCTTTTTCCAGATTTCTTGGTGTATTTCATTGGCAACCGTGGCAATATTTGTTCCAGTTAATTTTTTTCGTGATTTAGCTGTTAAATATGGCTCGACAATTTCGCTGTCGAAATTTGCATTTTCAAAAATTATATCAAGTATATCTTTTTCGATTGCACTTAACTTTGATAAAATTACATGATATTGCACTATTAACTTGATACTTTTGTGAACTGCAAGTTCTTGAACTATAACAGGTTGTAAAAGATGAAATAAATTTGTGGAGTTAAAATTTGCTAAAAAATTTTGATTATCAAATTTATAACTTTTATCATAGCCAGAAAATGCACTAGCAATTTTTTCAACATTTTCGGATAGGCTCTTTTTGGCAATATCTCGCAATTTTAACATTATGTATAATATTTTTATATTCAATTGGTTTTCTGTTTATTTTCAATTAGAAATATAATTTCTTACAAGTATAATGTCAGAAAATATAACAGCAGAGGAACAGGAAGAATATCACGTTCACCCAGAGTACAACTTATATGTAGGAAACGCACTTGATTCGGTTATTCATGTCAGGTACGGGCGACCTTTTGGTAAAGCAACTCCAGCTGGAATGATAATAAATGTGAAAGGAGATAACACAGATAGAATTAAACTGTTTAGAAAAGATTTTATTTACACGTTATTTTGTGGAGATATACCAGAATGACAGCGAGTTTACAGAGTAAACGGCGCAGTAAATGATGATAATATTGAAAATGTGTCTTTACAGGACGAATTTCAGTCTCATCCAGTACTTGATTTATATGAAGCATCTGACAAGGGAATTATACAAAATAGAAAAACAAAAAAAGGTTGTTGGTTTTATGTAAAAAAGCGGATATTTGATGGTAACTGTTAGAGGAGCAAAAACAGATCAAGTTCATTATGAATCGCATCGCTTTATTTATGAAAAATTTAACGGCGCTATTCCAGATAATCTGTTTATTGATCATATTAATAAAATTAAAACAGATAATCGCATTGAAAATTTAGATTTAGTCACACAAAAAGAAAATAGTAGAAGAGGAGATAATGGTAGTGGTAATAATTTTAAAGACCCAAAACCAATTATCTCAACAAATTTAGAAACTCTGAAAAAATGAAATTTAAGTCAATAACAGCTGCTGGAAAATATCATAAAATTGATTCTCGTGCAGTAAAATTTGTTGCAGATGGCATACAAAAATCAGCAACATCACAATCAACTTTCGATAGATTTATTTTCAAGTATATTTCTTGATTCTGTTTTGGTAAGACAATTATGAGCGAACATTAAAATATCATCGCGATCAAATTTTAGCGTTATTAATGCGCTATCGTTAAGTTTATTTTTTCTGCTGCTGTTAGGAGAATTTTTATCAGATTCACCTTGTGCTACAAAAACATCAACAGAATAAGCACTATAACCTGACAGACATTTTCTAACTGCTTCAGTTCTTTATAATTTAATATATTAACTTTCTGATGATATTTTGTTTCTGTTGCCATTTTATTATTATAAGTTAGACTATATTATAATATGGACCTGATAAAACGGCTTGCTGAAATATACGCCGACGACAGCGTCGTCGACAATACAAAAGGAAGTGATAAGATCACCAACGACAGCGTCGTCGACGAATTTTACAGTAGGAAATTTAGATAAATCTGCTGGTTATAGCGAAGATGGTATTTTGTATAACAAGGAATCCGAAGATGAAGTAGTCGCCGTCGTTGACAAAAAAAAAAAAAATACAGCAGACCGACAACTGGACGATATAATGTTAAATATCATATCGCTAAAAAATAATAAAATTTAATTTTACTGTTGCCGAACAGCAAATATTTTGGCAACTTATAAAACCGTTTTTAAATCTAAAAATAACTGGCCAGCAAAGGAGCATAAAATACGATTTTATTTTTGTTAAAATATTCAATTTGATGCCAGTCGATGATACAAGAAAATTACATTTAATTTCCTTATGTAGACCGGTCAAATGTAAATCTGTACTTATGAAATACGAACAAGTATTTATTCAATCAAGATCGACCGAGTTGGCACCCAACTATTAAACTTATCGCTATACCCGCGCCATTTGACTAAACTTTTGTTGCCGCGCTTCCTAGTCACTTTTTCAATAACGAATATATCTTGCTCAGTTTTTTGAAGTTCTTGTTCATAAAAACTGCCAGTTATAGGTTCTCCAGCCAGATCTTTTAACGCATATGTCACTGGTATTGTTAAAAGTACTTTATCAACAACAAATACTTCTTCGCTCCAGTTTGGAGTAAATCCTTTCTCAAATGTTTTTCTCGTCAGAGAAATTCTAACTTTATCACCAACTTTAAATTTATGTCTGCGGTACATATTTTCATTTGCTAATATTGGATTTTTAATTGCGTCGTTTGGTGACATTTTGGTGGTTCGGTGCTTTGTGTTATTATATTCATCAACAATTTTTTGTAGATTGTCAATGTATTTATTTGTATTTTTAGCTGTCAAATATTTGTGTATTTTTTCGTTTAGTGTGCGGTTAAATCGCTCGACGACAACACTTTTACCTTCATTTCCAGTGATATATATTTTTGATGCTATTTTGTTCTAAAAACTGCTCAAATATTTTATTAAAAAATTCTGCTCCATGATCGGTCCAGATTCTGTTTGGTTTTCTTTCTGTACTAACGATGACCTGTTTTAACGCATCAGTTATTGACGTTCCTGTCTTATCTGGAACTGGTACACTAAAAGCATATTTGCTAAAAACATCTACAACATTAAAAAGATATCTTTTATTATTGTTAAATTCAGATAGATTTGACATATCAACTAAATCTATTGCCCAGATATCGTCAACGGCATTTGCGAAAACCTTACGTCACGTAAACTTTTTTTTTTAGGTTTGTGTAGCTCAGACGCCAAATCATCATACATACCGAATCCGAGTTTATATTTTGCTCCAATAAAACCTTGTACCAGCCTTCGATCAAATCGCTCCCGCATATTCACAGGTTTCATGTCATGAAGTTCGTCTAACATTACTTTATCGCAACCGGCCTTGTCCCCTTCACGGTCAGGATAACAAATGTCGTGGCGCATTGCTATTGCATCAACTTAATTGTAAGGCTCTTGTCCTGGCAGCGGATTATCGTTTTCGTCCAACTGTCTGTTTAGCGGATTATAAGGTCCAGTGTATTTATGGCCTGGCAATGTCCAACCGCCTTTTGGTTTTGGTAATTTGCCAATTAATTTATGTATATCTATACCTGTTCCAATTATTTCCCGGCGATTACAACGTTGACAGTTGTTACGTATCGGCTAGTTTAAAGTAACATAAAGAAAAGAGTGACTACAACAAGCTTTGTAAATTTTAACAAAAATAATTTATTTCCCTAGAAAACACGGTGAAAAGGTAAAAATATGAAACAAGACTTACGATTTACGAAGAAGATCCAAAAATTCGTTCTAAAATTGTGAAAACACTTAAGTCCTGTGAATAAACAGTTCTAAATTGAAGTCTGAATCTCAATTCCGTTCCAAGATGGCGGATGATGACGTCAGAAGAAGGTTAAACACAAATGTCCAGAATTTTCAGTGTGAATCACAGTTTGTATTGTTCAGTTCCAATTTAGAATTAATTTCAGAAAATGTATTTGTCCAAAGCCAGTTGTGTAGTTCTCCAGGGAAAATAACTGTTTAAAAGGTCGACGAAGTACAACTATCCTGAATAACAAAACACATGTTATTCTTCATATGTACGAACGAACAACTTTTTCCAGCACAAATGAATACCTTCTTCTTAAGGTATTAGATACTGTATACGATGTTATGATGTGACTCTCTAAGATGTTAAAATATGACTCTAGACTAGTTCGCAGCTACCTGAGTGTTTTAAAGCAAACTAATACGTCACCCCATACACACGCATGAAGAAATCATGGAGATTTCGAAATATCGCCAACGTAGTATAGAATGTCAACAAGTATTATTAGTAATGACCGTGGTCACAACCAATCATTTGCAGAGCTATTTCCGACTGTTTACTTAATATGACAGAACCGTCATACAAAAATCGTGCTTAAGCGAGTCACATTTACGTTTTAAATAAACACGATGTTTCTAACAAAATATCAGATCCTGCGAAGATAATCATCATCATAATAATAATTATTTTAATGATATAAAAATGAAATAAAATTGAAATAGAAAGAATTAGAAAGAATTCAAATTTTAACACACATGTAATTTAACTACAGGGTCGTAACAAAGTATGTAACAATTTTATTTTGCTCAAGACAGAGATCTCTATCACAATCGCACTCGCATGTCATTTTTTATTTTATAACTGACAAAATATTTTTGAGAAATATTTTAAAATTTATAAATTACTTTCAGTAGTCTACTAAAATAGCTGGACCCGCTCCAGATAATTTCTTTAAGAACGTGCTTTTTCTTTTTCCGCAGACTGCACAAATACTCCTTAATATTGTCCCAATATTTTTTTTCTTCTGTTTTTTCATCGCTATTTTCTGTTTTACTTTTGCACTTGAGACAGTATGTTGACATTTCATCTTCCTTGATTATATAATATTGCAATCTTATCATTAGCGTGAGATGGTCGCTTATCAAACTGCAAAATAAACTTTAAAAAAATCTGGACTTTTATTCATCTGTTTAATGAACATTATACAATAATATCTACAAGCAGAAGTTCCAACAGGTTGAATTTGATTAGACGAATAATTTATTATTTTATACTTGGACATGTATTTTTTTATCGCGTCACTTGGTGGAAGTCCAAATGAGTCAAAGTAGTTATTGCCGTAGACTGCTACCCAGTGTGTGCCAGATCCGTCATTGAAATCTTGTATATTTATCACACACGAACCCGGCGACGGAATCGCCTCAAGTTTGTCTTTAGAATAAACTCCACGGAATCCGGGAACCGATCCTAACTTATCAAGTATATCAAAGTTACTTAACACAGCCACGGCTGAGTTCCTGGCAATGTTAGTCCTCGGCCGATTCCTAGCAGATTTGGCAGTAGACTTCCCGCTACTCCCGCCAGCAACGGCCCTATAAATCCGCCTTTGTTTCTTCGCGATCGCGTCTTTTTTTTTTAGTCTTTCTTACCATTTTTCGTCGTGGCATTATATTTATCTTTAGACAAACATTTTCTTTATCCCGTCTCCGGAGACAGCCTTTTTCGTTGCGCCAGATACTGCGCCAGACGCTGCTGCTAATCCTAATGTACCAAGTACTGGCAAAATTTTAGGTATTAACGTTCTGACCGCTACAGATAATGCCGGCCCGAAGAAACCGCCATGTTTTGCCATCGCTGTTATTTGTGCGGCTCTCAGATTCAACACAAAAGGTCTTTTGCGATCGTACCTGTTCACCTGTTTTTTGGTTAACATTAATTTTGTTAAAGTACCTTTGTCTCCATGTTTTATTTTTAATGATACTGGCCGACCTTTTTGTAAACCCTGTCGGAGTTTCTTAACTTGACCATCAGTTAAATACATTTCTTTTACAATATGTTTTGTCATTATATAACGATGACAGATTAAACTTGCACTGACATTTTACCTCCGACAGAGACAATTGTTATAAATCTGTCGCTGATCACTAACGCATATACGTACAACTGTGCTGTTGGAACTACACTGAGTGTCCAAGAAATTTCAATATCAGCTGTAGAATCGACAGCTCTGTCCATGTGTTTACTAACATCAAAATAAAATATTGGATAAAGTATACGAAATTCTTCCATATAAATTTGAGATCCGTCTGCGACATCCTGATATTTCTGCACTGCATCGAGCAGGTACATATACGGCCGAGATACGTTTTTATTAGCGTCATTTGCAAAATTGCATTCTATCGCTCGTTCTGGATATTGTTTTGAATTTAGCCTAGCGTATATTCCTCTAACATCGGCGTGGTCAAATATTGCATTATTTTGTTGTTGGTTACCACGTCGCGCTTGCTGTTGGAAGACAACAAACAATTGCAGAGGAAGTTGTTCACTTGACGTTGTTGTGACTCGCCATGTGTAGTCGGTGGTATTTGGAACTGCTGTTTGATATATGTTATGTTGCTGAAAATAAATTCTGTTTGTGTGTTTATCGAGTATACTATTTAATTCTGTCATTTTAGTGATTGACGGTGTTATTCGTGGCATCCATAGCGCAAGTTTGTTTATGATAAATTGTACATCGGCTCCGCCTGACCTAAATAGGCAGTCGTTTTGTTCTGCTGGATCTAAAATAAGTGTATGTTTAACTCCACGAAATACTTTAGTGTAGTCCCTGCAAAATCCAAATATTGTACTTAATGGCAGCATCATTGTAATTTGACGTGATCCTGCTGCAAGTTGCTTCCTTTTGGAATACCCTTCATTGTAACGTATATTTCTTACGCTAATTGCACCGTTAACTATATTTAACATTGCAACACCGTCCGCAGCTGCTCCTGGTGGTGTTATACCCAAATTATTACAAGCAGCAGTGAGTGAAACTCTTGTAACGTCTGCGTTAGAAGCTGCATCTGGTGCGGCTACACCAAAATTGACAGCATTAGCAATGAGAAAATTTCTTACAATTACAACATCTGCATTGGCATCAGCTCCATGCTCTAATACTCATTTTGAAATAAATTCTCTAGATACAGTTCCTGCTCCAGTATCCTTAAACCATATCATGTTAGTTGCAGTTGATCTGGAATAATCATCAGAAATCGAAATAGTATTTAAGATTATACTTGCAACGTGCAGGTAACTCGAAATATCTTCGACAGTTTGATTAGCTAATTGATATCGAGCACTTTTGAATAAACACCAGCCATTATTTATAAGAGCTATTTCTGCTCCTGCTCCAATTGCGACGGGCGGATTAACTACTGTCATAATTTGGCCACGTACTTCTAACATTGCTTTGTGAGGCAGCAGAAATGCATCTTCGTCTCTGGTATTAAATGTTCTGACACCGGCCTTATTTGGTTCATTCGAATTTTCTTCCAGATACTCAACATACTCAAATTCTGTTGCTGTGTCGTCGACGTCATACGTTGCTGCTAAATCGAGATAATTTTTAACAGACATTATATTTCTCGTTACATAAAATTCACCAATCACTATGTGATTGGCGCCGTTGCCTTAGATATTAATTTTTGTATAATTTGTTCTCCTCGCGGCGATAAAAATATTTTTGCCGTTTATGTCATCAGGTTTCCTGTTTCAGCTGTTGGGGCGATTTCTGATATAATTTGTTTTATATCTGCAGAAACCGGCGGTTTCTCGCCTTTTACCAGTTTTTGTCCCACGGTCGTTCCAGCGACAGATGCAGCCCCAGTTGCGAAAGCTTTTGACACGTCAAGTGCAATTGGTGCAACTTTACACGCTATTCCCGGGACATTTTCAATAATTTTAGTAAATATATTTCCAAAAAATCCTCCAACTATTTTTCTTCTGTAATTTTTTTTTCTCTGTTTCATTATATCAAGGGGTTGTATAATTTTATTGCGCACGTAGATGCAGGTAATAAGTAACAACTTCATTTTTCAAATCCAACTGCCGTCCAGATTGATCTGTCAATTGCATATTTATTTGTGTTATCTGATTTTCAACATTTAGCGGATAATAAATATCTTGCCGCGGATTAATTTGGTGAAAAACTATAGATAGTCTGTCCTTTACTGCCCTGGGCTGAGTAAGATCCAGATGCAACAGAACAATTTATTAGTATTGTGTTTACGTCAGTAATATTTACTGGCAGTTCACTGTCATACGTCCTGGTTTGACCAGAAGCAGCAGCATAAGCTGCATGAGAAAATCCTATTAATGATGCGATACTTTCTGCAGATGTAAAATCGATTAATATACCATCTTTTAGCGTCATTCTAGCTCTTAATGTGTTATAGTTTGGTGTTAGCTCAAATTTATCAGCTGCAACATTATTTTTTGTTATAAATTCTTTTATTGCTTTATTTAGATCGGTGACATTATAAGCTCCTTGCGGAATTTTTAATATTTTAAACCCCTGATCAGATGGCGTCATAAACGTGAAATCATCATTCACCCCAGTTTTTAAGTTGGCCATAGATTGCCATGCCGTGCATGAAATTAGACCGATCTCGTACTGTTTTTCAGGATCCAGTTGTACTGGTGGAATATAATTTACTGAAAAATTTGCGATATCACCTGTTGTTTGCGATGAGTAGAGTAATAATGTTGCTGACATTTTATATAATATCGCCTCGATTAAATTAAATCGCGGTGTAAAATTTCGTATTCGTCAGATGTTAATAAATTTTCTGATCTCAAATGATCAAGTATGTCAATAATTTCATTGTCAATTTCTGCACCAACATTACCAGCGTCTTTTGACGATATCAGTAACATTAATCTACCTATCATCTCAGATACTGATGTAAATATTTTTATATCTTTTAGATTTTCCTCAAATCTTCTAATAGCTTCTAGTTCAGCTCTTTCTTCCTTCTGCCTCTCCTCCCCCAATATATTGGCTTCAATTTTATCGCTCAACTTTTTTTTCAATCGGCTCGACTAGTGTTACTTGTGCTAATCTTTGTTCAAGTGCAAGTGGATCATTTAATAGCCGTCTTAGTTCAGCTCGTCTAGCAGCAGGATCAGCTGTAGTTGCTGCTTCTGCGGCAGCTACTTGCCCACGTCGGGCTTCTTTCACTCGTTGCTTAAATTCTGCTTGAGATCGAGCAAGTTTTTTAATATCTTCTATGTGTTTTCTGTACTTTGCTCGTTTATCCATTTTATATTAAACTACTGTAGATAATTTTTAATGCAACAGCGAAACATTTTTTTAGGATCACGTGTAAGCTTATCAAACAAGAAAAAGTTATACTTATCTGCCGTCGCCTTGTGATATAGTTCGATAAATTTATCTTTTGTTACGTCGCCGCATTGCTCGCTTGCAATATTCCTAACGTCCACGTTGTCCAACCCTGGATATAATATAAAACAACCAGTATTTCGCCGAATAAATCTGTCAACGGTATAAAAACCTTGGGCTAAATCAACAGAATTACATTTTTTATTATGCGACAGTGAAAAATAGAATCTTATTTTATTCATCTCGTTATTGTTTAGCGGAATATCATCAAACACAACTATCTTATGCTCGTCAGAGTCAATTTCACTCACTGGAATAAGTTCTTCTGGGTGCTTGATAATAAAAAAATCTTCACCAGCCTCAAGATCATCACGAAGTTTGTTATTGTATTCGCTAAGCAGTTCGTATTTGTCTTGTTGTGGATTAATGGTATAAATATAAACTCGATCATAGTTAAAATTATCGCCCAGCAGCAAGTTCATAAGCAAATTTGTTTTACCTGATCCTGTGCGGCCAACAATAAGATAATGACAATCTGGAAGCTCGTCGTTGTGTACATGTTTTAGATGTCTGTCTGTATCAAAATTTAATATCGACATATTATAAAAATTGTTAGACAATAATAAATAATGAGCTATTACACAAAATTTGGAACAAAAGTAGGAGATTCGCCTGAGATTAAAACTGAAAGCTGCGATATTGATTTATCTGGTTACCTGAAAAAAAATTGGTGATACGATGACAGGAAACCTGTCTATGTCAAATCAGCGAGTGCTTGGTTTAGAAACGGCGTATCCACCACCAAGAGTTGACCTTACACAAGCTGTTAGTTATGCACAACTTAAATCAGTTGACGACAGCAAGTTGGACAAGGCCGGCGGAATTTTAAGCGGTAATTTAGATATGTCGGGAAAAAAGGTTGTGGGTTTGGAGACGGGATACTCACCAGCAAACTTAAATCAAACCCAAGCGGTAAGTTATTTACAGTTAAAGTATGCGGATAATAACAAGCTTGATAAAACTGGTGGGACACTTACGGGTAATTTTAATATGTCAGATCGACGAGTGATAGGTTTAGAAACTTCATATCCGCCAGCATATTTAACGCAAGCGGTAAGTTATGCGCAACTAAAATCAGTTGACGACAGTAAACTTAACAAAGCCGGTGACACAATGACAGGAAATCTGTTTATGTCAAATTCAAAAATAACCGGATTACCGACAACCTCGCCAACGTCCGACTCAGATGCCATTAGTTATGGCCAGTTAAAAGAAGAACTTGCCCCGTATCTTAGGCGATCCGGTGGGGCAATGTCAGGTAATATAAACATGAGAAAAAAATAACTACGACATTTGTTCCAGTTAGCCCTAATGATCTAACAAATAAAGCGTATGTTGACAGTCACTCTAGTGGTACAAAACGAACTAAAAACAATGTTGGATATATTCCAACACTTTATAAGGCAAGTGATAATCGAGTTGGGTTTGAGGTAAGCGCATCAGCATATTACCCTGAAAATTATCCTTATTACGCTTTCTCTGATAGACACGAGTGGACGACCAACGGAGAAGATGAAAATTTTTGGATCAAAATTAAATGTCCCACTGCAGTTGCTTTTTGGCAATTTCAATTGCTAGGACGATTAAATCCTGGTGTTGGCAGAATTTATAATTGGCAATTGGAAGGATCAAATGATGATATCGACTGGGTAATATTATACAGTACAACAGACACTTATATTTCAACAACACAATATTTTACAATTCCGACTGCAACTACTGTCAACAAGTACTTGTATTTTCGAGTTCATGTTTTCGCTGCTGAACATCCATTTCCAGGACTGACAGCATTTCATAATATATACACTTGATGATCAAATTTGAACAAATTTAATCTAATGCTATAAAATAATGTCAGAACCACCAATTATAACTGTTGCGAGAAAATTTTATGATATTTTTAACCCCAACATAATTGATGGAGATGATTCACTAGCGGCACGTGCGATAAATACCAGAAAAAATTTTCAATTCCAATGATAAAATCCCCATTGTCAGATGAAGAAAATTTTTTTATTCTTGTTATGTATATGAGAGGACCACAACTGTTGAAAGCTACAGAAAACTTTGATATTATAAGCAGATACTGTCATCCTGATGATTGTCTAGAAGAACAAAAACAAGTTGAAATCCTGCTGAAACAAATTGCTCGAGCATGATCTTGGAAATTTAGATTTGATAATAAAATCGAACTTAATAAAAGCACGAGCTTACGGTGAAAGAGATGATATAAAAAAAATCTGTAGAAGATAGCCATGATAGTCTCGACAGACAAGCAGAATCTAAAATAATGGGAATAAAAAGAAGCAAAAAGTTATACAATAGTTTTGCAAAACGAAACATTTTTAGATATCTCGGCATGTGCTACCACGACAAAGAGACCCTAATTAAAATCTTTACTATAACACCAGACACTAAGTCAATTATAAAAGCATACGCAAACGCAATTATGCCAATGATACGTTAAAAAAGACCCAAAATTTGATCCGATTATTGTTGACAAATCTCTAAAAATAATCAAAGATTTTGACGATGAAATTAGTAATCTTAATGATCTTAAGCGAGAAATTTTTTTTTTTTATAAAGCCAGAATAACACATTTTGAAGTAAAATTTGATTCTTATTACGACATAAGTGAAGCAGATGATATTCCATTTCCATCAATCCAGCGCTCTAGACAATTGCCATTACGAAATAATTACAATGAAATCGAGAAAATACTCACAAAACCATATGAAAAATTAATGCCAAAAGTAACTTCTGCTATTCGTCTGGACACAATTAAACGAAACACACTACGAAAATTAATGCTAGCAAATTTTGTAGTCGCATATGCAATTATCAGACAACATCTTGTTCTCAAAAATTTCACATTAGATCAGTTGAGTTTAGTTTTAGGGTATATTGATGAAACAGAAAGCGATTACAGTAATTTGGTAAATGAAACAGATTTATATGAACGTGAAGTAGGAAATAGTTTTGATTCATATACTTGATTAAAGAAAAATGAGGTACTAACAGATAAACGATATAATGAAACTTCGTCAGATGTTTATGATAAATACAGAATTTTTATAGCTGATCCTATCAATAATAAGTTCCGCGAGTTTCTTTATTCGATTGCTGGTACTAGAACTTTTGATTTTGTATAAAAAAAAAATTGTATAATGAAAAAACAAATCATCGATTTCAATCATATTTCAGAAGATATTCCAAAACAAGATGTTAACGCTCTAATGCAATATTATAAATTTTATCATAAAAATCTCTGGTGTGTTAAACAATGTTATATGTATTACAATAGAATGCTTCGAGTAATATCGTACTTGCCATTGTTAATGACTAGTTCTGGTATAACCTCAAGTGGAGCATTATTAAATCCATTTTTGTTAATTATTTCTGGTATCGGTGTCTCTCTTTCAACGGCATGTAAGAAGATCGAACCCTGGGTTGAGACAAAAAAGAACGCTTGTAAGATAGCTAGTATAACTTACAAAAAATTACTTGATCAGATACGATCTTATTTGCGAGGTGTAAAATATGACACGGACGATTTAATACGCGAGTTCCGCATTATTGACAGTATGCTAACAGATATTTTACCGATAAGGGTAAGCAGATATGAAAATAGTTATGACAGAAAATACGGCAAATAAAATTTTCTCTAAACTGCTTGATATATAATAAGCCAGGCCTATTTGCCTTGGAGTGTAATACTACTATTAAGTAAAATAAATTCACCTACCTTTTGATCCTCTCAGCGAAGCGCATCTCTGCAGACTGAATACTTGGGCGGCTTTATATATTCCGTGCTGATTCTCTCCAGAAGGTTCTTATTGCACAATATTTCATCATCCTTTCGGAAATTGCACAGTATTTCATCATCCTTCCAGAACGTTCTTACGACGAGGTTCCGGTCATTCATAAACACCGCAGTCTATTTTTAGACATTTATCGATCGCAACACTGCAGTCTCTGTTTAGACTACAGGCAGAGAACATGTATATAGTTCGAAAGATAGTCTGTTATATGAATGGGGGGACGGTATTTTCTCTGACAAATAGAAGGGGTCTAAAATCTAGAAAACTTGGTTAATACAAATATGATCGGGGGAAACACTGTTAGACCGTTCTGGAGTGGGAGAGAGGGCCTTCTCCTGACAAGTATATTTTCTAACCTGTTTCAAGTTAAGATACAGGTTCGTTACAAATATTTTCTGATGGAGGGGTTGGTGGGGGGTCAAAGGTCATTCAAATCTCAAAACCATATTTTCCTCTACTACTCTGACATATTGATATTGTTGTCCTGTAACAGAACATGAATATCAGTATGAACCAAATCCCACTTTATTGATGTTACAAGCTATAAAGGCTTGAAACGTATGTGAATGTCTGTCTTATTATCTCTCTCTCTTTCTCTCTATATAATGTTGGAGATAACAACTTGATCATTGCCAAGCATTCTGTCGTTGATTTCGTGAAATTTTCGCGCATACAGAGCTCGTCTGGCGTTTTGGGGATTATATATTTGGTGAAATATTCAACTCGTTCTCTCTGCGACGATTATTTACAATGAGGACCGCTGCGATTACCTAGTCGTTAGAGCATCCGCCTTGGATGCGGATGGTCGGCCTAATGTCAGAATAATGAGACTGGGTGGGACATGTCTGCGGCACGGTGCCCCAGTGCTAGACATCACTTAGCTGTCACACTAAAGACCTTGTGGAGATATGACTGAACAATTGTTAAAGCTCCGTAAATAAATCCAAATCACACATACATGATTTCCAACAAAATTCATCCCCCCCCCTAAAAAAAAATTCTGTGAAAGAACATTATACAGGGTTACAGTGAAGACTAATGAAATTTATCCTGATTCCGCAAGTCCCATGGGGTGCAAAATATTGCTAATGTGATTACCATTTAAACTGTGTTTGCAGATATTTACGATTTTGCTGCACTTTTACGTTGTATGAATGTTTATTTTACATCGTAAAGTTGTTTTTTCAAACGAATCGTCGTAGTTTGGCCATCAAATGCAAAATTAGTCTAAGTGGTTATGTGGCCAAACATACTATCTGAATATTCAACTTTAAATTAGGCATTTAGGCAACAAATGTCAGCATAATGCTTTACATTCTTGTGTCGTGATTTCATGGTTTTCGCTGAAAAGACGATGATAATAAAATAAATCGTGAAATATGCAACACAACAAGCACAAAAACTCTTCTTAAAAGAAGCACATACCATTAGGAAACGTGCTCGCAAAGTAAGCTCCAATATATTTACAATATGAAGTGTATACAATATGACACATTATGTTTGGTAACTGTAACTATTCATATTCTCTTACCTTGTGACCGATTTTGTAACGCCGCCTAAATGAGCTGAGGCTTTCACTGATTGAGTACCTTCATTACATTTATTACGACTAGAAAGTTGGATTTTTAAATAATAATAATAATAATAATAATAATAATAATAATAATAATGTGATGAAACATGGCGTTAAACCCATACAACCAAAGAAATAAAAGATACTAATACATCTCCATACGCCTGCACTAATACTACTGCCAGGTTAATAAATTCTTTGACAGATATAATTTCGTCAACTACTACTCTTATTATTATTATTATTATTATTATCATTATTATTATTATTATTATTATTATTATTATTATTATTATTATTATTATTATTGATGTTGTTGTTTTTACTAGAACTCTTTTTGCAAAACATCAACCTAACAGCGCTTCTATTTGTGCTACATATAATTACTTCTTAGCAAACAAAACTTCTTTTGTTTCTTATTTTTAGAAGTGTACGTTTGTGGCTTTCTTTAGAAGGGTTTATCTGCCTGACAATTTTTGCAATACTATAACGTTAAATCTGTATTACCGAATATTTAATCGACACTATGTGTCCTAGAACATAGTGATCTGCTGTTAAGACATACATACATACATACATGCACACATACATACATACATGCATGCATGTACATACAGACATGCGTGCATGCATGCATACATACATACATACTTACATACATACATACACGGCATTATTTCTTATCATCCCTCACTAACGATATATATACTTGATTGCTATGACCAGCGCTACAAATATCAGCACAACTGCTACAAATAATAATAATAATAATAATAATAATAATAATAATAATAATAATAATAATAAGTTACGTGTTTCATACAATACATTCACTATTTCTTATCATCATCCCACTCGGCATGAACTATTATAACTACACTCATTTCAGGCTATCAACGATAGTCAAATTCATTGAACTATTACATACCAAAGCAACGAGTTGGTCAAGATGTTTGCTTGTACAATCAGAACACATTTCTTAGTCTACAACCACTCCTTTTCGTGAACAATTTTCTTGCGTATGATTAGGGTGATGATACACATCCGCACACAAAATGCATGATATGTGGATAGGTTCTGGATCCCTCTTAATTCGCTACGTAATCGTTACAACCAGGATGCTGGCCTTAATGGTGATGTTAACTACCAACATGATATATGAGGCAACTCTATCGTACCACAACAGTCTCCTCGACTGACATTGTCATTTCTGATACAATTATGATTTTCGTCTTCAGTGTCTTTTAATTCATTCTTCTCTTTTGTCCTACAATCCAATGAAAGGCGAGTACTTTCGCTTGCTTCGTCACCTGTTCTGTCATTCGGAAAACTTTTGTATCCATAATGTACAGATTTTGATAGGATCACATCGAAGGAGAGCGAACTTGTTGTAGATATTTATCCATCTACTTTAGCATTTTGTTCTTTAAATAAATGTTCTATTAAGGGCCATTTTTGTTTGAAACTTATACTGGAAATGTATGATGAATTGAGTACTGAGGGGGTGAATACGAGGGTTGTGATCATATTGAAAAATCTCGCAACGTCTTACCTGGATTTTACGACAGGTATAAAGCTAATGCATTGTAATGCTCGGCCCATTGGTGTATACATTACGTTTGCACTGTGATATTGATGTGTACAATTATTTAGCTAATTATAGTCTACTATTAAGTCTTTCAAGATATGTTCTCGTATCATATTACGTGTCAATTTCATTGAACCATAAACCCTTAGATCACTGACATGAAATTTAGATATAGGATTGGACTTAAGATACGGTCTAGCGTATCCTGCAATTAGCATATTAGCATATTAGCGTACATGTTTGTAAAACGACTTGAGAAGGAGGGACAAAATATCATAAACAAACATACTGATGACGTATATGTTTATTTACCTTGTAAACATGAGAATGCTTCTATCTATGTATGTATTAGCGTATCTATAAACATATGTATCCATTGACGACTACTTCGATTTAGTAGGTATGTATGTATTAGCGTATCTATAAACATATGTATCCATTGACGACTACATCGATTTAGTAGGTATGTATGTATTAGCGTATCTATAAACATATGTATCCATTGACGACTACATCGATTTAGTAGGTATGTATGTATCTGAGTAGACAGGTAGGCTTAATGCTAACTTGGTAAATTGGTAGGTAGTAAGATAAGTAAAAACATAAGTTATGGTTTTTAATTTTAAATCAGCAAAATATCAATTAACAAATATGGTTTCAACTATACACAGTGAAACGAAAACACGAAACATGTAAGGTGCAGTTGAGAGTTTTAAATTTTAGAGAAAGTCAGTTAACTGTCAGCTTTTTACTTGGTGATCAAATTAAGAGTTGCCATGTTTTTATTTGTTTGAAGTTTTGATGCTGTGTGTTTGTGTAATTGTTTAAACTTTGCTCACACCTGTCTCATTTCAATTTAATCAAATTCGACGTCATGCACATCACTGAAAACTTTCATTTCTTCAAATGAAGATTTAAAACGGTTACCAGAAATTGTTCTGGATATGCAATAATGCAATGCATAATATTTGTTCCATCTCTGGCAAAACAGACAAATGTATTTTTTTTAATACTACCCCAATTACATCGAATATTTAAACACAACAGGCAGAAGAAACAACAAAGTACTATTTAAAGCCATTTACATGCATGACGCAATGGGAGAGCCGCGTGTTTCTCTGCGACCTGAAGAACATTTGCACATGTAAATGTCCAATTGTACAGTAGATAGATGCTAAACATCGACCTGCAACTGAGGTGTTGACAGTCATGTTGAACGATCAATAATGTATCCATTTAAGTAGGTATCCAGCTATGCCTACTGTATGGATCTATATTGTGTTCGATGATAACCATTTATGCCTACAGAAGACGTGTAATATCAACCGTTGGCAATATATCAAATTTGACTTCTCGTGTCATGTCCATGTACCAGTCAACTACTATAATATTTTAAAGTAATCTTCCTTGCAAAAACCAGCATGCTTTGTTCCATTGCTCTTACTGTCATAACTGATCGTAAAAAAACACGTTTCTCCAGGAAAATGAGTATTAAACACATATGCATTGAGTTCATAAGTGTCCTTGTCTAAAACACATATGACTTGACAACTGTATTCAAAATGAATCTAAGCTTTAGAACCAATTATGGAAGAAAGAATATCAACAATGTAAGGTTTAAGTTAAAAATAAAATGTATGTAGTGAAGTGTTGGATTGCAATTACTTGTCATTTATCAACGCTACCACCCAGGAAAGGAATTGCAAGGACCTCCAACGAAAAGGTTTATCAAACAACAAGCGCATCAACATATTTCAAGCCGTTTATAGTACGGCAATTACCATAGAAAATAAATCATCGGATCATCCTGTTATAGCTGACAAAATTTAACAAATAACTTTAAATGGCCCTTATTTATCATAAATAGCCTTGAAAAAACTTTGCTGATTTAAGATAAAAATCGTGAATGTATTCTGTCTTGAAGTAGTTTGAAAATAGATTCTGAAAACCTGCGCACGGAACACTGGCAGTCATCCAAACATAATTAAGCTGTGGGTGTTTTTAAAAAAAACTTAAAAGAAATGAAAACCCCAAAAGGGACAAAACAAAACAAAGAAACCAGAAAGCACACTGAGTCCTTAAAAAACAACAAAGCCTTAATAGACCTGAGTGACGGTAACAAGACCATTCAAGAGAAAGATCTATAATTTGTATAGCAATTACAAACAGTGCAGAGAGCGTTTTGCTGGTATCTGAGAAACGCTGGTTATATTACGGTCAGAACGAGTGCAGAAACATTTACAACCATAACATAGTGAACGGAAATTAGAAAACAAATATAGTAATACATATAAAATTATAAAGATAATATTGTGATATTTACACTAACATTCTGTTCAGACGTAACTAATTATCCTTTTTACTTTAAAGAGAAACTTTTAAAATCAAATGAGCTTCTTAAACGAAAAACAAACAAATATGTGGTTTGATAGTAGCCCGCAAACACTAAGACTGATTTAACCTGCTGCTTAGACTTTGGAGAATCCAGCTTTCTATACCTTCTCAAGTTCCAACTTTCTGTTCCATACGGTGTGACCAAAGAACTCTATTTCTTTGAACCCAAGTTTGATATTCAACGGGCTGTCCGTCAGGGTGTTGCACTGCAACCTTGTCAACATGCCTTGCTCATTGGGTCAGCTGCAGTTTCCTCATAGGTGGCGTAAACGTTGCAGGATTCTTGACTAATCCGAACAGCATTATTGTAAATGAAATATACCCTTTGTGGTCCGGAAGGAAGTTTTTGGTCTGTCCCACTTGCGTACAAGAGTCTGCCAATATCCCTTAGTCAGATCCAATTTACTGTAGAAATGTGCGTCCAATCATCGGAAGAAGAGTTCATCTTGTAATGGGATCGGTTCCGCGTCGAACTCGGTTATCCGGTTTAATAGACCTTAGTCGACTCAGAAGCGGCGTGATCTGTCTTTCTTCCGCACAGTGACCTCCAGAAACGCGTACTGTGATTGAGATGGCTCAGTGATCTCCATATCTGCCATTTTCCGAATTTCTTCCTCGATAATCAAACGCGTCACGTAAGGCCAGGAAAACGTGATAACACGGATAGGATTATCTCTGGCGAGGTCGATAGTGTTTTCCACTACATCAGTCTGTCCATATGATCAGTAAGGACTCGCGGTGTTGATGCCATAATCTGCGTTATCTGTTTCTGCTGGCAAGTGGTCAACCAAGAATCTTTTCCGACAAAAGATTTCTATCAATTCGTACCTCCTTCGGTACATTTTCGACGGCGATATATGCAAAGTTGGTCGCGTCAGTTGCATCATGTTTTGTGGTTTTATATTCAATATATTCCCGTAACACGTGTACGTCGTACAATTTTTGTTTAGTGCCTACTCGAATACGATAGTTGCATGGGCTAACTTTGACGACAATAGTGTATGGACCTTTCCATGCCATCAATAAACGGTTTTAGCTGGTCGGATGCAAAATAAGGACTTTAATCACGTAGTTGCATGATTTGTTTCACTGCACGTTCATAAAAATATCTTTTGTTTTTGATCGGAGATGTCTGCTGTTATTCCGGTGTAAGTCTGCATGCTTCTGAGATATTACTTTGCAAGTAAATCACGTATTGAGTTGTTTTCCGAAACTCTGGCTCAGCAGTATCATTGGTCCGAATTTCCTTCTGTATCTGAACCGGGCAGTTGGGTTTCCGCCGTACAATAACTGGAATCGAGTAAACATAATCTTCATACGGTGCTAATCGATAAGCAATTAGTAAAACAGGCAGAGAATGGCTCCAATCGCTTAGTCGCTCGTTTGTCATACGGCGCAGCATTGCTTCTAGAGTATCGTTACATCATTCTACAAGTCATTTGGTCTATGCATGGTTCTAGCTACTGTAAATATTGCGTTCAGACTGAGGTTTCATTACGCCCTACACCGGGTTGGAAGTAAATTATGTGAATGACATCACTCGCTTAACGACCTACTTTCCGCCATATTGCGAGGTCACCTGGAATAATGGCAGCTGTTTTCACCTCGGCAGTCGTAACTATGCATTGAAAATGCCCGGATGTGAAAAAGTGTCCGGATTTCCTACCCAACCTATGCAGAGGAATCCCACAACAGGTCTGGAACTACCGCCATTAACAGACTGGGAGCAATATTGTCCATTTTACTATAAAGTGCTAATTTTCCATGTTCGATGGAAGCTTACATGCGCAGTTGATACACAACTTATCAGACTTATGAGTTTCGGTTTTCAGTGTCCCTATATACCTCGAATCAGCCCCTTGCGGCTCCATATGCAGGTGTCGGATACTCTACACAACCCTACAAACTGTTAAGTCTTTATTTTTGTATGCACACTACAGCCGAAGGAAGTCATAGTTTAACATAATGTAAATCCATAGTCAAACTTAACTTAGTCATACTTTTTAATAACTTACAACACAAAGTTATACCATTTTAAGTTAGTCTCAGGGAATTGTGTGTGTTACATTCATTCAACACACTGCATTAAAATATAATTATTTTCTCTTGTTGAGTACAATACTGTTGAGTGATTAACATTTATCCCGTATTTTTTCAAACATAAGGGTTGTTTAAAACTTTCTGCATATAAGTGCGCTCTAGAGCAAGGTTTATGTTAGCGCATCATCTCAAAGTTCTCCACCTACACAATTTCTCAGTCTGATAATCCAAGTTGTAAATTTGTAAATGCTATTTTGAACTCACGTTTTGATACATTTTTCAGTCACTGGACAATGTATTTCCAGACGCATGGCGGCTTTCAAAACTTTGTCCCTTAGCAAATCTTTGATAACGAGATTCAACCAAAACTAATCGGAGATCATTCAGGACTTTATGAAGGATGCCACATAGTCTGGATGTTGTGCTTCTTCAGTAAATCTGTTGCAGTGGCGGATTTATGCGTCGGTGCGTTTTCACTGGTTACATGAATACTTCGGGTACTGGTGGACGTAGGGAGATTTGTGCTCTCTCTCTCTCCTCTTTTTCCATTTAAAACT